>DWRC01000146.1:0-10255 GCA_018250675.1 Astraptes naxos | reverse complement strand
TGATTCCAACACCATTTAGTCTTAAATATTTATTTAAGACCAGCTGAACCTCGCGGTTTCACCCGCGTTTAAAAAATTTAACATGACATACCTTTTTAAACATAAGTGATAGGTGACTATGATGCATCTAATAACAACTGATATTTCCACCCGCGACATTTAGTATAAAAATGCTATTTTGATATTACATACAGACCCTTCAATTTTATTTATTTGTATGTATAGAAGAACTCGTGAAGGGGCAATAAAATCGCATCTTGGTAAGAGTACTAGGCTTAGCAATATTGCTAGCTATACTCTGTTACTGCAATGTGTTGCAATCTAGCCCACTCGAACTCAAACATCGATCGCGTTATGTACGAGTATACCTACATCAAGGGCTATAACTACTCCTAACTAAAATATTATTAAACGAAGTAGTTTAATTTTTGTTTTTGAGAGTTAAAATAGTTAATACCGTAGCAAATTTCTTACTGCCATAGATTTTCTATACCTCACATAGTCGGATGTTATTTGCCTCATACAGTTGGATGTTATATTTGCATACTCTACAGAGTATGAAAATAGAAATAAAATAAAATAAATGTTTAAACCGCCATATATTGGTGTTACTAAACATAATTAATCCAAAAACTACTGCCCTAAAGAAATTAATCCAAAAGTGTAGCATCAGTAAAATGACAATAAAACTTGATGTAAAATTCCAAGTTTGGAATAGTAAAAGTCAAGTTAAACGGTAAAATCCAAAATCCACCCCGTCCGGAGGACACTAATGACCGGTTGATGGGCCACGGCATTCGGTGGGGTTTGAAGTAGGTCGGGGCACTTGAATCGAGAGGATAACTGTCGCGTTGTCGGCGGTATTATGAGGACCCGTTGGGATTCTGTAGAATTATATGTGGGAACTCGAGTAAGTAAGGTAAAGGTTTACTTTTTTTAAAGCGTTAAGATTTTTTTGCATTGTCGTTAATTGACGTAATAATCAAATTTAAGTTATATGCAAAAACCGACTTGTAAATATATGCCTATTAAGAAAGATACTAGAAAAAACTTGATTTCATATGTGTTGTCTGTCTTATCTGAGAAACTAATTAAATAATATCTAATCAACAATTACGCAATTATGTAGTTTTATTCGCTTCATCATCAAAGACGGCGGTGACGCGTCCATCGTTTTAATACGATCCTCTCACGCCTACAGCGCTCGCATCGAAACGAAAATAAAAACGCATCCAAATCGTTGTATCGATCAAACGGTGCCCAATTCGTGACCAGACGGTTGAACGCAACGAAGCACTTTATTTTAACGCCGATCGAATGTACGTAGGGTTGCCACCGGTGCTACTAGGTAAAGGAACATGTAGGTATTTCTGTATATAGAATCAGAATGATACTCCTCACTTCTGACTAATCATCGCAGTCTAAACTACAAATGCTAAAACCAGTAATTCAGTCAAAAAGTTCAATTTATGATTTATACACAAACTAAGAAACAATTTTGTTAAGGAAAGGGTTAAATAAAAGTTAGACGAAAGCTAGTAATATGTGGTATCAAATTTTATTATAGCGAAATTTTATTATGTCAAACAAAGTACAAAAAGAAAAATAATTTTGCAATGTTGTTAAGAAATACCTATCACCTATTTTTGTTTTTCAAAAATACCAAGGAGGCAGCCCTAACTAACTGTACGCCAGATAATCGCCTGATTTATTTGTGCAGCTAAATTACGACCGATGATTGGTCACGGATTCGTTTGACATCGATAAAAACATATATACCTACCTTTATCTTTATACGTGTTTAACGATTCGTGTTAACGCGCTTTGATTGGGACGAGTCGTAAATAGTGACTGATGTAACTATAGTAGGTATATAAAAATGAAATAGTATATTATACACATTTTATTGCATTTTCATTTCGGTTATTTTAAAGTTATTGTATTGTGACTCGCAATAGGTTCCGGGTTCGATCCACGGCCAGACAGATATCTGAATGATGAATTTAGATTTCTGTTCTGGGTCTGGGTGTGTGTGTGTTCGAATTTGTGTCTTTCCATGGCACCCACGACACAGGAGAAAATCCTACTGTGGGGCTATGAGTGTAGAAAGCGTTACTATTGATGAAGTTAAGTCCGAAAGTATTGTTTTTTAAATGATGCAATATTACCAGTTGTGATGTTGACTGGTATTGCAAATTGGTCTTCAAGAGACGCGTCGGTTATCAAGTTGAATTAGATTTTTTGTTCTATATATGTTGTGACGGAAATAGATAACTGTAGGATTGAGTGACTATAAGCTGCGTTCACATCAACCGATATTTTACGTGTCAGACGCGTGTCGTGACAGACAAAGTAGATTATATCTATAGACATTTTATATCTGTCGTAACGGGACCGCGCAGACACGGGCCGTATGTATCAAAATAGTGTAGGTATAGGAAAACATGTTTTAGTCTCCCAAGACACGTTCGATGTGTCTAAAAGCAACTTTCCTCGTAACGTGCAGATTCCTACCTTCTCCGTACGAATAAGTGCCAGAAAATCGTATTCCAACGTACCTACAACAAGCCTAAAATCGTCTCCGCGACTGTTGGCCAAGCGGGCACATGTAGACGAAATATTAGGGGATAGTAGGCGTGCCTAACAGCATTAATGTTCGGTCACAACTAGGAGAATTGAGCCATAAATTGTTCAACGTGGCCCGACCGCCCGCTGCATGCAAAGGAATCCCGCGTACCAATGGAATATTCATGGCGTCGTGTTGGGTTACGGACACACTTCGTCTGCATATTTGTGAGTGGAATCTGAGGTCGGGAGTGTACGAGAAAGGTTTCCCTGAAAACCGAGACGCATGAAAATGTTAAGTGTCGAATTAATTGCCTTAGAAAATATATTTTTTACTCTTTTGCTATTCAAATCGTTCAAGACAAGTGAGCGGTACCTATTCTTTAATGTCCATAGAAGACTTGAGATTTCTATTCTGTCCAGGCAAGAAATACAAGATTCATAATTTTAAATAGGTAGTTATAAACAGCACAAGCAGCTAAATGTCTGAAATTTATTTTTATCCTTAATGGATATGGGCCAGACAAAAAACTCAAACACATCGACAGATAAACTCGAGGGGCATATCCAATGACCTAAAAAAAACATAAAACAATATCAACGCACAGAAAAATTTACGACACAAACAAAAAAATCACACAAAAGTGCGCACAAAGCACAAACAAAAAGGCCATCTCTCCAAAATCGTGTGTGACCGGGCCACAATAAGCGGAATTGAGCCATAAATTGTTTATCGTGGAGCAGCCGGCCGCCGTAAACAAAGAAATGATCGCGCTCCAAATGCTCCAATGGACCATTCACGTATTTGTGTTGCAGTGGGAACGGGCGTCGTGCAGTTGCCAGAATTGCCGTTTAAATGGGACATCCTAATTCCGAGGGGCGCTAAGACCGCACAACGGTTCTATCGTGCGTAAACGGAGCGAACATCAAGTTCATGTGTTGAGAGTATACCTACTAAAGTTTAACAAATATTTATGAGTAAATATATAAGTTTTGGATTTTTACGCTACAACTATAATGTGACTTATTGCTGGTGTAGCAATCGTAGTGGTTGTAGTTTTCTTCCAAGAGTAATAAGTATTTAGCTTCTCTTATATATATTTGATACGTGTGTGGTGTACTCGTATGTGTGATTAAGTTTTGCACTCTTGTCCTCAATACGTTTGATTACAGATGAGAATAGTTCGTAATGTCATCTGCTTACATGACATAATAGTTATAATGTCGGGCCAGATAACTTGTACTGATACTTGACATAGCTAATATTAGGTATATTAGTAACAAAACGAGAAACGTACAGCGTAAAATACTAAATTTTGAAAAATTATCATAAAATCAGTTAACTACAATTTTAATGTTAAATAGTATGTAGGTAAATACTAAGTTTTTAACATTCTACTGGTCTAGTATTTAGATATTACACTAAACTACCTAAATTACATGTTACATACATGAACACAACTGGCTGTATATTTATACGTTGTATAACACACACTGGGGTTATAGCACATGTCTCCGTCCCACGCGCGAATTTAAAATTTTGTCAGCGCATTACTAAGAGTGCCGTCAAAACAAAACGCTACTCTTTACATATTTTATACATAAACGTATAATTTGATGGTTGTCTTAGACATATTTATAGCTGCATACGCAGTATCAGAGAGACGATAATCCCATTAACAGTATCGCTCCACTATTCACAGATGATCCCTTTAAACAGCAATTTTAACTGATTTATCAACCAGTTTTCAGATAATGGTGATCCCTTAGACCAGCTTTTCTAACAGACGTCTTAAAAACTGATTTCAACACCGACTATAGATTTTATACATTATTAAAATAGGTATCTGAAAAATCTAACTAATATTAAAAATGTAAAAGTTACTTTATTGTAAATGAGTACGTCAACTAATCAACTAGAATTAGAAAATGTATGTGAGAGTTAAAAAGATAAATTTTGACCTCAAAAATATGAGGATCCCGTGGAAAGCCTAAAAAACTCGCAAAACTCAAAATACCAACAAATGTATCAAATATCATTAACAACGAATAGCTAGGCCGGAACAAATTAAAAAAATATCGTCCGACGAAGCTTCCATGTTTAAAATGATACGACAGTTAATTTTTAACTAATTTCTTATTTTTCATTACGAAACCATGCACGTTCTTACAAGTAACATTGTAACGTTTAGTGTGAGCGGAATGTCATTGTACGAAGTCACTAGCCAACGACAGATTGAAACAATGTTGACGAAAATAAATCTGAGGAAATGGCCGACACAAACAAGGTTTACAAACACAATCAAGTTCTATTTCATTTCTGTTTATGTTATACATTTTAATATACGAGTATAGCATGTCTGTCAAACGTTCGTTATATCTGGTTAGGGGTTTTAGGTTTGATTTCCAAGTAGTCAGAACAAAAATTTGTTATTTTTTTAAATTATAATACTCTGATGGGGAATGACCAATGCCGCCCATGGACATCCGTGAACAACCCCAGATAAGATCAGAGTCCTACCTGAGGCCGGTCTCATATGCGTTGCTACCATCGTGGTCTAAGTTGGAACGCCTGGGATAAGTATGTCTCCCTTCAAACTAGAACACAGCAGCGCTGAACACTGTTGTTATAAGATAAGAAGTCGGTTAAAATTAGGTATGCCGGTGCGCCTGAATTGAACTACAAAGAGTTCTACCATTCTACCACCATTCAAAAACGAATATGAAAATGAATTATGATGAATGTAAAGGTTGCTTTTATTCTATGAGGTCGAATATAAAATGGAGAATCCCAATAGTAGATGGAATATAATCGTAGTTTATAAAACGTTCGTAATTATGTATGTGATTTAAAATATGTACCTAGTCGAAATAAACACGCCAAGGTTGAGGTGTTTTAATAGTTTGCAGTGATGAAAATTATTAAGTACCTACCTTCATCAATATACCTACTAAAAATCGAAATTAAAATCACCATTCACAAGTAATAAATATTAACAAGAAAATTGCCAAAATACGTTGCTCGAAACGCAGACATGTCGTAATTGTCAAAAAACACCACATCAAAACAAATATGTATATTCAAGTAATACCAATCCAAGGTAGACACAAACGGCAAAAAGTATGCGCTCGAGTCTTGCAAAAAAAAAACGCTCATTACGTAGATCGGACGCAACGTGTATTTTTAGCCAACCTCAGATACTGCACCACTCGACGCCCCCACGCCACGCTCGTTCTCGGCACGATACACTGAACGGCTTATCTGACATCTATATACGTTTTAAAGTCTGTCTGTCTGTTCAAATATAATAACAACTCTTTCTACGCTCATTGTCCCATAGTAGGATGTTTCGTGAACTTTCTTGTATCGTGGGTGCAAAGGCGAATACGCAATCACCTTAACCTAAAGGAAACTAAATTCGTCAATCTGTCTGGCCAGAGATTGAACCCGGAACCTACCGCTTCTACTATTAGGCTTGTAGGTTTCCTCGCTATGTTTTCCATCACCGTTAAGCACGTGACAACCAATTTTAATTATGCAAAGAATTTCGAAAAATATTAAATTCTGGACCTTAGACCTCTAACCATAGACTGACATTACATTTTAAAACGTGTAATTGCTACTCATATGCATTGTACAGGCAGTGTGGTGAAGTGTGTTCTATGTTAGCTGTATTTACACCCGTCTCGTTATAAATCCATAAGTTACCTGTAATTTAACGACATTTTCATAGTGGCATTACTTTAGACTATAGGACGATTTGTACAACACAGTTACAAGCGGTAGGTACAAGGAAAATCCATCAAGGTAACGTAGTGACGATGCGAAACCGCTGGAAAAACTAGTAGATAAAAATCTGTATATATACCTATATAATAAGAATGTAACTCGTGGTCGCTGTCTGTGTGTTTAAAATTAGATAACACCAAAACTATTGAATGGAATTCCAGGAAATGTTGATATATTCGTTGTACGTATCTTAACTTAACTTTCGTAATTATGGTAGGTTATTATATCATTAAAATCTATATACTCCATCAAAAGTTATTACGATTTAATATCAGACGCAACTTTTCTTACGCGGAATTACGTACGTACGTGAGATAATAAGATTTACCGTAGTGGTAAGTTAGTTATTTTGATATAAGTTCTGTTAATATAAAGCGTGTAAAAACATAATATCACATCAAGACAAATAAATTGTTTGGAACAAAACAAAACTCATTTATGTACGTGTCGTGTACGGGCGAAAACTTCAAAACATCTCGTCCGAGACAAAACGTCGCAAGAATGTCGTGAAATCCTCGCAGTTTTGCCCTAAGTACTCCCGTGTGCGACTTTCCGAACAAACAAGTGCCAGACAACTTTCAACAAGGGTTGCCAGCCGTATTGCACTATATTTTTTATTAAATTGTACCTAGGTACTAAAAATGTTGCTAGATAGATGGGTGATCGCTAGTGGCAAAATTTCATGGGCGCTTCCATGTTTCAGAAGGGACATAAAAAGGGTAGCGTACGCGGCAACCACAATCAATTATTAAAAAAGATCGTCATAAAAAAAAGTCACCTTAACCTATTACCAGAATCGAATCGGCGAAAAAAAAAACGACCTTCAGAGAAACATGTATGACTTAATCATCTTGTTAGGTGGCTTTTCAAAAAAAGTTGGCAACCCTACTTCCAACCTACTCGGTGCCTAGTTTAGTTTCCCGAATTAAGGGGAGTTTCAAACTTCTCGTTAATATTTGTCTCGGGGGGAGTCTAGCGCGAAAACTCCAACTTTTCGCATTACTACTTTAGGACACTGCGATAAGCTAGTATATGTTTTACAGCCGAACTCAAACTACTTTCCAAATGATAAATGGGTCGAGTACACTTAAGTTGCGTCGCGTAAATTTTATTTTCGTTTAAACTTTGTTTTAACTTAGCTTTGTTTTAATTTTGAATGCGATTAGCTCAGGATGTAAATTGTCTTAAAGATTTTACATTTGTCTTTAACGGCTCGCGTGGAGAAGCGGTCACCGTACCGATCTGACACGCAGTTGGTTCCGGTATCGATCCACGGCGTGACAGATCAAAATAATGAATTTAGATTTTTGTTTAGGATCTGTGTGCTCGCCTTTGTGTGTGTCCATGTCCATGGCACGAAAAAATCATACTGTAGGGTCGAGTGTAGAAAACGTTACATAAACCACTTAGAACCTACTCTAGAATATTAATAGCATTAAGCCCGCCTTTTGTTCCTCTGTTTTGGTTCAATAAAGCATAAATACATAAATAAATAAATAAAATATTGATCAGGATTAAACTAGATACGCTTTTTATAGGAACTAGGTCTTCCTCTTAAGTCACATTCCACGTATTGGTACTTTGTTGGTGGTTATAAGAGATACGACTGATACGCCTTTCTTACGCCTTATTTCCGACTGCATGTAACTGGTACTCACGACATCCTTACACCTATTACCCGAATCGAAACAAAGCGATGAAAGAAATGATTACTTACATAACACATCCCAATTCAATCTTAGTCACGTATGTGTCTCTACATCAAAGGAAATAGCCAGACGTCAGTGTGATCTAGCGAACAATATACGTCATTGTCGACCGCTTGACTACACAAAGATCCTAGTGCTAAATGGGAATGATGGGACAGTAGGTACAAGGCCGTATCTCGAATCTTGGGTACGTGTTTTATCCGTACCGATTGAAAGGGTTTTAGGTATATAATTGGGAAAGCAAAGAAACTCAATGAAGGAAGCAAAGTTACCAGTAAACGAGTAAAGTCTTGTTTAATATAAACGTACAGACATTGAACGGGGGACACGCGTGTCATGGCAGACAAAATAGTTCAAAACGTTACACGTACATGTATACTTCTTTAGTATGAATACAGCATCCTAAAGAGGGATACGTTACGTATTCATACCTACCATACGTTTTGTATAGAAAAAGTGAGTGAAAAATGTGTGTCATTAGTTATAGAAATAAATATTTAATGTAACTGTCTGACTATGCCTGTTACGGCACGTTTCATGTCCGTAGGTGTAAACGAACCCTTACGCATCTGTGGCTCACCTTAGGTAGGTATATCCTTGGGCGCCAATAACTACTGCCATAAGGACTACATGGTTGATTCCTAAAGTCTTCTCTTTCACTGAAGAATATAAACGCGAGCTTGAGATCAGTCGAAAGATCTCAAATCTTCTGCCGTAAGAGCGACTTAACGTAGGAACAATCTAGTGTTCCTTCATGTCAAAATCACATTAGCTATTGTTCGACGACGCCTTTGAGATGGCTGTAATACGATTACATATTTCACCAAAGCGCTTTGAGTGTGTATGTACATCGAGCGACAGTAACTTTGTCTTATTGTATGGTAAGTTATACAGTGTAGCGTACGTATGTCCCCGAATAAGTGTTTTAGTCAAATGTAAGGGAAGATACTGAAGTTTGACTTTTATTACTTTTATGTAAGAAACAAAGTTGACTGATAGTGAATATAGTGATAAAAGAATTCTGCTAAAATTCCCCGTTTCTTAACAATAAACTACAGCAACTAGGTACCTAAAGGTAGCGCTCCAATCTGATAATACCTACCCAATATAAGAAAAAACATTGTACGTGACGCTTTTCTATACAAAATACATACATATACGTTTAAATATTTTAAACCTACATGTATCTCGCTCCTTGTAGCCGATTACACAATCGCCAAAGCTACGATAGCAACGGAATTTCATGCATTTCAGTTGCTGGGCAATAACAGTGGCGTTTTATTACGTGCCTTCGTCGTACGACCGTTTATCAGTACGAGTGATAAGACCGATCGGGACGGGATTGTTTGATAGGAAAAATTCCTGTCTTTTGTGATTAATGTGAATTCCGCGCACGACTCCACCCGCTCGCACCCAGTAGCAAGAATTTAAACGGAAATTCCGAATGAAAAGATTTAAAAAAATATTTATCCGAGTCGTTCCAACTTAGTCATCGAGGGTAGCAACGAATCTGTGGTCAACCTTAGGTGGGACTTTGATCTTATCTGGGGTTGATTGAGGGCAATGGCCTTTCATGTTCGTTTACTGCCAAAAAAAAATAGCATAGTAAGTTATTTCTGGTCAAAACGAAACTAATACCAAGACTAGCGCGTAGAAATAACTTAAAAATTGATCAAATACCTAATTTATAACAGGTGTTATATGTTATTGTGTTCGAGTATTAATAGAACTTAAAATAAAAATAAATAATGAAAGACAATTCAATAGATGTATAGATAGTAAACAGTCTAAGAATTCTTCTAGCGGAAAAGGTTGCAATATCTTAAGTATGAAACGCGTCCCTTATTACTTTAAAAGCATCCCATCTAGCTCGAGTGGTATTGAGTTTTACTTTTTATTGAACATTCTATGAACATAATATAAAAAAGACCCGCGTGACGCTGCAATTGTAACCAGTATATTATGGACGGTTCCGGCTTCGAATCCCAGACTAGAAGAATTAGTTATGAACTAAGTTATGAACTTGGGAGTTGTTTTCTTGGTATGTTTCGTATTTTATTTGAATCTTAAGAACGCTATTTATAATCACCCAAATCGCATCCTAACTTAACAAAAGGTTGTATGTTATTGGCAATCGGGGTATGAGATTAAACGCGGGGGAAGGGACACCCCGCATACCGCACGTCAGCCA
>DWRC01000145.1:0-10275 GCA_018250675.1 Astraptes naxos | reverse complement strand
ATTCCGCTAATCAAATTTTGACAATGACATTGATTTGTTTACATTTTTTGCATCTAATTCTGAACCAGACTATAGATCTCGAAATATTACAAAAACATTAATATGTGATGTCTTTTTCTTGTAGTATTTTTCATCATAAAAAAATCTGTGCAGATAACATTTTTGCTATGGTTTTGAAAATACTTTTATATACTTTGAACCTAATACTTCACAAATATATTGAAAATATATGTATTCCCAATATGATATACATAATTGAATTATCAAATAAATTACCTTTGTAGCAGATTCTTCATCTTGGAAAAATATAGTTGTTGTAAACACTGGTTGGGGGTCTTCATTAGGATATGTTTCAGCAACCCTGAAATAAAACATACTTTAATTTTACTTTATACTCAGGAGTTTTAATGAAAATCCATACTTTTGCAATAAATATACATATATATTAATAAATCTTTATAACTTTCACTATCTCTAATAATTTATTATAGTAAAGGTGGTAGAGCCATTTGTGGTTCGACTCCGGCGGCATCACTGCCATACCTATTTCTGCCTAATAACAGCAGTATTCAACGCACGCAGATGTCCATGGGCACCAGTGGCCACAAACATCAGGTGGGCTGCATGCTCCTTTGTTACTTCCATAACATAATAAAAAGGGAAATTTTGTTCAGTAATATTTGAGTTAAATAGGTACAAACTGTTGGCCATATTATAACTTTAACAGAAAATAACTCAACAGGTGGTTTATGAGATAAATGTTAACATACCCTATGCCAGCAATAGTTCCGAACTTAGCAAAGTGTTCTGATAGAACTGTCTTGTAGCTGCACATTATATTTATGGGTAAGTTTTCCACCACAACCGAGTTTTGTAGCTTTGGCTTATTGGCTTCCCCCTTCGTATCCTTGTTCCACTTGCGGTGGCTCCATTTGACTTTTTCTGACTCGGCATTACCGTCTTGTGCTTCTTCTGGTTTAGGATTTGTCGATTTGCTAGTTTTTTCATTATCCTTTTGTTTTTTGTCTTTTTTCTTTTTGTTTTTGTCTATAACGGTCATTTCGTCCAATAAGTGACTCAATGTGAATGCATTGTCACCTATGTTCAAGTTTTCGAGGCCTTTAGCAATAGTTTCCGGTTTCAACTCCTTCTTGCGAGATTTGACAGCAGGTTCGTCCTCTGTCTCCACGTTGGTGTCTTGCAAGGCTTTGGCTTTACGCTTTTTCTTTTTCGACTTTTTTAATTTAACGTCAGCGCTCTGATCACCTGCTACTTCAACTGTCTTTTGGACATCTTCTGGGGGCTTGAATTTTCTGGGTTTCTTCACTTTTCTTTTTACACCCACAAGTTCACTGTCTGATATACTTTGTTGCTCCGTACCACATGAGGATTCGTTATTTTCATTATGGCTGACATTGCTTAAAATCTTACTTCCTTGCTTAGCCAGTAAATTTCTCTTATCCTTACGCTTTTTGGCTGATTTCTCCTTGTTTTTGACATCTTTGGCAGAATCATCTGATTTGCTTTTTTTCACAATCAGGTCATCTCCTTCCTCGAGCATGAAACTTACGGATTTGTTTCTCTTTTTTGGCTTGCCACTCGAATTGCTGGCCTTAGATATGTTGATGGAAATCTCTAAATCCGTTTTGTTTTTCATAATGGATTTAACATTGCTCTCAGATTTTTCTGTTTTATTTTTTGGTGTGGAAGTTAAATTGGGTTTTATTGTAGGTGTAGTGGTCATCGTTCCCAAGGCCCCCTGACCGGCGGCTACAATATACGATGAGTCTAGCGTCTCATTTGTCTTCTTCTTTTTGTGTTTACTTGGCGAACGGGACCGTTTCGAGAAATTTTCTTCTGTATCGGGAACTTTGAGTTTTTTGGCTCCCTTAACTTCGTTGAAGTCAATTTGAGTTGGTTCGGCGGCACTTTTATATAGTTTAACAAAATCAAAGGATCTATTCTCTTTTGCATGGTCGTGGCCGGTTTGTTTAGAATCAAATGATTTCGATTTCATAATAAATTCCTATCTCAAGTTGCTTTAATATCCGAGTATTTTAAAAGAATCACATAAAACATAAAACTTATAACATAACATGCGTTTCGGTCTGGCGTTTCTTTAATTTTTGTTTTATTGAGGTTATATTAAATTTATGTCAATGTCACTGTCAATGTCGCATGTTGGTTGGGCAATGGTTGGTTTATTCCCCGTGCTAACTACATTCTTATTACCAGTACGTAGTAGCACGGGGAATTCGTAGTTCTATAAAGAATTAAAATCCTACGGCCCATCTATGGTTGTTTGAATCAGGGCTCGGAACCGGTTAATATATCGCTCTTCCATTAACCGGTTAAAGACATTAACGGTTAATAATTTACCCAAACGATAAAGGTAACCCGTTACTCGGCAAACCGGTTTTAATACCACAATTAACCAGTTAATTCCGTAAAACGTAAAGGCATTTTTTTGTTTATTGTGTAGATTCATGTTAAACCAGGTTAACCAGGGCTCGGAAACCGGTTAAATTTTCAAATTGATTTCGGTCATTGACCTCAAACCTAAAGTATACCGGTTAAAAAGGTTGTTCTTAACCGATTAAAACCGGTTAATGCCAAGTATCGGTTTTTCACAGTTTTAGGTTTTGGTTGTAACAATTAACGGGTTTAAGCAGAGTTTTATAATACTTTACTGCGCTCGCATTCAGCTCAGGACGCTACGGTCACTTTTCTCTCCATCATAAACACACCACACACACACACACTACAACACAGTAGCTTTTTAATATTAATAAATTATTTGTCTTGGTTGTAAAATACATCTAGTCATAACGACTATTAAACGAAATATGCGCAAACACAGACACTGGCGGTGCCACGGTCTAAGTAAAATACATCAGAACATGAATCTACCCAATAATCAAAAATATTGCCTTTACGTTTTACGGAATTCGTTGACGGAAGCTGAACGCTGAAAGCTGAAGCTGAACGCTGATGCATGGAGGTTGAATGCGAGCACAGTAAAGTATAATAAATATTGGCTTAAACCGGTTAATTGTTACAAACAAAACCTAAATCTGTGAAAATCCGATACCGTTAACCATTAACCGGTTTTAATCGGTTAAGAACAACCTTTAACCCTTTCTTTAACCGATATGATTTAGATTTGGGGTCAATGACCGAAACCGGTTTGAAAATTTAACCGGTCTCCGAGCCCTGCCTGCAGTGCCTGCGACATTTACCTACTGGCTACTGGGCAAGTCTGCATACTATCAATAGGTATCAATTTAGATGTTGGTTCTTGCAATATAAAAGTTTTATAATTTATCTCAATTCCTGAATTTTAATTAAGTCATTGAACAAAATAAAATAAATGAAATTCGCAAATTCGTGAAGGTGGCTACACATACACGACGCCGATCGAGGATCTGGATTATTATTCTATGGCAACTTTTAGCAGAAGCAAACTTTTTGTAATGGCGGATGCGCTTGCGTGATGCCGGGTGCGTGTTATTATTACTTGTAATTTGGCGTCTTTTTGTGTGAATTTGTGCTTCAGTTCGTTTTACAAAGAATACACACGATCGGTAAGTGGATTTTTCATTTATATTCGTTTTATTGTAGTTTAAAATTGAAATAAAAGTTGTGTAAGACAAACAAGAGGGTGTAAGGTTTCGTGAATTTTCCATTCTAACGCCATGCTTCATGGCGCGTTTGGGTCCTATTAATGTATTTACCGTTAAGTTCATACCGGTAAAAAAGCTCCTAAAATTGCTAAAGAATGTGTATTTTTGATCATATTGTCATGTTTTCGCGGGTTACTAACTTTGTCCTTGAGGTGTGATAGGCGCCAAATCTACTCACTGTATGTACTTATGTGTCATATATTCTTATAAGTACTTATATGCTAGGCGGGAAACGTGCCGAAGTGTATGAGCGATTTCCAGTTTCGTGCTTCAGAATGGTAATTTTTGCAGCAACATAAGAAAAATGGTGGCGCAGAAGAAAGGACGCGGAGCTAAAAACCAGGCGGCGGGAAAGGCTAAACAAGCCGCCGCGAACCAGCCCGAGGAGGTAGCGGAGGCGGAAGCGCCCGAGGCGATGCAGGCGGAGGACAACGGGGACGCGCAGGCCGAGCAGGCGGACGAGGCGGGCGCCGCCGAGGACGCGGCCGAGGCGCAGGAGGGCGACGCGCAAGACGACTCCGCCGACCCCAAGCCCGACGACCAGAAGGAGGAAAAAGTGGAATCTGGTAAACTCCTCGTGGAGAACCTCCCGTCGAGCTACCTCTTCGACTACCAGGAGAAGCTCAAGGAGTTGTTCTCCAAGCATGGAGAAGTCACTTGCGTCAAGTAAGCCCCCATCGTTATGCACCCGTTTATCTCACATGTATTTGCTAACATTCAAATATCTTCAGTCGATTGTTAGTAGAGTTGGATTTTGATTTTTGATTTGGAATTTATTCAAATTATAACATGACATGTGAAAAGTTCTGTAGTGCGAGTGGCACTCGGAATGTGAATGTGGAACGGAGTATTAACAAGAGAAATTTTCTTTCTTTTTAGACGTGGTCCAATCATTGTTACTGAACTGACCACAACTCCGACATTATCGGCAATAGTCGAATTCAAAAACAAAGACTCGTTGGATAAGGTAATGAAATGTTTATTAACATTCTTTTATAATTTAAAAAGTTCTTAGTTAGCTAATTTAGAATAAATTGTCTTCATTGGGTGGCCCGAGGAGACAGTATTATCGTTAAGGCTAGAAATTTTCCAAATTATAAAACCCTTAAGTACAGTATGAATGACTATTTGAATGTTTCAAATGGCTGGTCTTCTACTACAGTTGAAAGTTTTTGGGAATTG
Organism: Astraptes naxos; assembly: GCA_018250675.1. Taxonomy (NCBI): domain Eukaryota; kingdom Metazoa; phylum Arthropoda; class Insecta; order Lepidoptera; family Hesperiidae; genus Astraptes; species Astraptes naxos. Next base: position 5,410 of record DWRC01000145.1, on the reverse strand, counting down.
TGCCTTATTTGCTGTGTAAATAATCAAAATTTACATGACTTATGCTAACGGGTAGTAGATCGGCTAATCTTCTTGGTTTTTGTGCTGTTTTGTGTCGCATATGCAGTAATGTGTGGTAATGGTAACAAATTTTTTGAGGATGTATTAAATGACATTATCAACACAACATTTATTTTTAAAGTTAAACAAGTTTAAAAAAAATAGATCCAAATGACATATGCAATAAGTAGTAAATATGAATTTATAAGTTAGCTTACGTTCACAAAATTTTAGTTATCACTACTGTGTTCCTAACTTTTCCTCAATGTAAGGATTGTTCACACAATAACACTAACACAATTGACATTACCACTGAAGTGTAAATTATTGTGTGTACAAGCCTTATGATTTCACACTTATCTAAAAATATTGTGTCTATGTACCCATTCTAAGTTCATTATTAAGTTATATAGAGGTAAGTAATTAGGCGAAGGGAAATGTATCAAAATCCAATTTGATGTATTGCTCACTATAATAATCTGATACTTTAAAATTTTCAAATTTTCCATCCATAGTTTAATTTATTTATAAGTCTGTGGTTGTTCATAATCTCGATTGTGATCTAAACTTTGGGATTTCAAACACCATCATAACAGCTCATGTAAAAATATTCCATAGCTACCATTAATCAAAATATTAGCTGTGGTTAGTTTAGCTTATTTACATTTAAGACTACTGGCAATTTTTGTGAAAAAATTTAGTATGACTCATGCTTGTGATTTTATCTGTTTTGTATACGCGTATTCACATCACGAGTGGTGTTCGCGGGGTAACCTAAACGGGTTGAGGTAAATCATAATCTATTTGAAGTAGGTGCTTCAATCATTAGCTATTCCTATTCTCTAACTTGAACTAGATTTTAGGTTCATTATTGGAAATAAAACAGATTTGTAGTAATATGTACATATGGCAGGAATCGAATGTTAGATTTAGATAAGCTAAGAGGGATTTTGAATTCGTTAACTATATTTAGCGTATTTACAGGCGCAACATTGTCGTTTCTTCAACTATGTTATAAAAAATATTTATCAAAAGAAATAGCATTTGTAGGCCAGCGGCAAATAATTTGATCTTATTCCATGTTCCGGATAAAAATAGGCGGGCAAGTGATGATTCAATGTCGAACTATAAAATAGGCAATTTTCGACCTAACGCTTAACAAAGGTTACTCTGCAAAAATGTTGATCTTACTCCTCGTTTGGCGTAAAAACGAACAGGCGATTGATTGATGGAGCGTTGGCCTGGGGGTACATTTTTCGGTCATTGCTCAAAACTAGTTATTTTAATTTTCGGAGCTCGCTCAGATATAGTGGCCTCGGTTGCGGTCACTATAAGCTGTCGTGCGTCCGACTATAGCATTCAGATTAATAGTTCAACCGTCCGGTTCCGGTCCATTCGCACTCCGATTTCTGTCTCTCGGAGATAGCAGGGAATCGGGAGGGTCAGTTGACCGGAGCGTAACCGACTCGGTCACGGAGTCGGGTTGTATCATCGAGTTATTATACATAGAGTAGGGGAGCCATAGGCAGCCGACTGAATCCGAGTGTAGAGCAAATAATAAAAGAGGGAAGATGATATCTTTGTCATGCCAAAAAAAGAGACATATAGGTGTTAGCCTCATCTGCTTTCTCCCTTTCGATGGAGACATCATAGTCCGGCTCCCCTGCTCTGTGTACAATAATTCCATGGATCGTATCCGTGGCCGGTCGGTAACGGTGACCGTCCGCAGGCGCTGGGCGAGGAGGGCACGCTGCTGGACGGCAGCCGCATCTCGGTGGCGGTGGAGTCGCGCGCGGAGACCGCCGTGCTGGTGGGCGTGCCGTACGAGGCGAGCACCGACTACGTGCGGCTGCTGTTCGCGCAGTGCGGCGACGTCGCGCACATACACGAGTTCAGCAAGACCAAGTACAAGATACGTGAGTGACACTGTTTTACATGATGCCTAGACGAATTTGATAATCCTTTTGATTTACCAATTACGTATTCAGGAGGACCAAGTACAAGATACGTGAGTGCCATTGATGTAACATGTTTCAGGTGATGCCTAGACGAATTTGATAATCCATTTAATTACCAATTATGTACCTATATAAGATACGTTTTACATTATCGCAACGGAAAACGTTAGTCTCTCTGTAGGTCTACCTCCAAATCGCAATGTAAATGGAAAACAGCATTCTATAGCAAATCTAAGACAAATTGGTCCAAGGCTAGCAGGTCCGAGTAGCGTTAGGCGTTACGTTTTAATTTGAAAAAGCAGCTTATGTTGTTTTTTTTGTCTAGTTAACTGTAACTATGTTTAGGTAAATGGACAAGTAGCAACTCGCTATTATTAGTGTTTTGTGAAAAAAAAATATCTACATAAGCTATTGTACTAAATAAACTGGCGTAAAAAGTAACCCAGATATTAGAGCAGCAGACAGTCATTGCAACAAAATGGAAATCTTGTCACTATATGACAATTTGAACGTCGATTCACTAACGTCGTACGTAACAGTTTATACGTTGGCTATTTCTTATCACATAAGAGATAACTCTACGTCTAGTTGAAAATAATATATCAACACGTGTCATGAACTGTGTCAATCGTCTAAACAAACTTGCGTCGGTCGCACATATAAAGTCGCCGGTTGGTCGCAGTGCGGGTGACGTTCCACGCGAAGGAGGCGGTGGAGCGCGCGCTGAAGCTGGACCGCGAGCTGCGCATCAACGGGTTCCTCGTCACCGTCTCCAAGTACCGCGACGAGGACGAGCAGAAGGCGCACTCGGCTAACGTTAACAAGGTAACTGAACTTCACTTCACGTCTTCACTTCACGTCTTCACACATTTGTTAAGTAAACGTAAAAAGCTATGGAAATTCTAAATTGGGATCGAGGTAAGGTCGAATAACACGTAACTTGCGAAGTAGTATATGACGATCAAATGGAGTTTTGTCAAGAATTTTAAATAAATACTTTAAATCCTTTGAATAAATTTATACTCTCTCTCTCTCTCGTCTTTCTTAAGCCCACAGAAGTCAGTTGCTGGACATAAGCCTCTCCCAATAGTGGGCTAAGTGGCATGCCTAGGGAAAGGCCTATGTCAAATTTGTATGTGCGATAAATATGTACAACATTTTGCACAGACAATTTATTGATATTCAAGACTAGTATTAAACCTGGAATGACTTGATTTATAATGTTTAAAATCGTTTTTTTTTATGTTTTAATGTATTGAGTTTTTCTCGAATCTTACGAGCCGAGCGAAAATCTACGTTGAGTTGTGATCTAGATTACGTTCCTGTTTGGATTATGGTAGTATCGATAATCACATGTATAGATAATTAATCTTAAAATATGAATGATATCTTCTACATCGAAATACGAGATAAAGATAGTGCGGATATATTAATTTCTCACTTTATAGTGCGGCATTTACAAGTAACCCGAGAAAAGTATGTCCCAAAATACCCTTCCCTCTAAATATTTCACGTATGCAAATATGGCTGGGAACACGAGGGGTGTTTTCTAAAAAACGCCGGACAAGATGTTGGCGCATGCGCGTCGTCGTTAATCTATTTTAGGGTTGTAATTTTACTGAGAATCTTAGCGTCATAAGCAAAACGTAAAAAATCGTGATCTATTTATGATTCGAACGTCATACATATTTACAAATTATGTAAATCAAAAGGAAATTACTACTATTAGTGTAAATTGTTCTTTCGCCGCTTCTTCTCCGTAACGAATAAACCTTCCGAAGCGGTGGTAGATTTTGACGTTCAAAAAAGTTCTGTATGAATCAACTTTGAATAAATGAGATTTTGAATTTGAATTTGTTTCTACAAAGCTAAAAATAGAAGGAAACTACCGGTGGGCTGGTTTATTTTGCAGGTAATATTTATTCAATAAAAAAATATAAAATCGTCCGTCTATAATCATTATTGTAATGTAACAACATTATTATTTCTTTCACGATTACGTTACTTCCATTATTATTCAACCATTTATTGTACTCGTGTCAATTGACCTCGCATTACAAGATTACAACCCTAATGTATCTAAATGCCACAAGTCACTTGTTGTGTCGAGGGGTGGCCCCGAGGGCTTGTTGCGCATGCGCGGGCATTCTGGGCCACGCGACCACTCACGCATGCTCTTAACGTATTCACAATAGATTTGAGATGAATGGCGTGGTCCATTTTGTTCGTCATTATGTTCACTGTAGCCACATTTGTTTTTATATGCTTACAAGTTAGAAGCTAATTATGTTTAGCTTAACAATAGTCTGGAAATCGGCAACTCATAACATAATTATAGGTAATAAGACTATTAAGCGTAAAAATTATATCAATAATAATCGCTTGTTTCGAAACTGTACACGATATAAGTAACATGATATTTTATGCAACCTTTATGTTCGGTATCTTTAGACTGATTTGCAGAATACATCGACAATATTTATTTTACTATACTTTTTCCATAAATGCTTATTCGAGCTTCGGTATACATTTTAATAAGACTGGAAAAATTTGACAATAACTTGAAATTATTACTCAGTAACAATATGTATTAACATTTTAAAAAATGAAGGTGTTTTTTTTTCTGTCTACAAAAATGGGTGATAACAAACAAAGGTTAGGGCTACCCTTTGCGCGTCTTGTTACTCGCGTTAGGTGGTCCTTTTCAATGCAGCAATTTTTCGTTTTCAATATACATACAAACAACCCATATAATAGATCCCGGTGTCTCCCCAGAACAAGCGGCAGCACGGCCAGCAGCAGAACCGCAACATCCCGGTCGGCAACATCAACAACAGCAGCCCCGTCGCGCGCTCCAACAACTTCCGCCCGCGCGGCGGCGCCTTCAACGCGCGCGGTAACTTCAGAGGTACGCACTACCCACACTATTGGTAATATGCATTTGTCGCGAGGCAGAACACTTCTGCCATCAGTGGTTTATCTGGGGTCGTGTTATGCATTAATAGATAATCTGAACTTAGTAATTGTGTCATGTAGGTAATTCAATAAAATCATTAAAGTAAACTTGTTATGGAACTTATCATTTTAATTTATGTAAAGTTCTTTTTAAAGATTGTAAAAACAGGTAATATTTTGTATATTTGTATGTAACCTATTTGTATGTGTTAGAACTCCTTGTATTACGACTTCGGCGGCACCACCGCCTCACTTATTTCTGCTAATACCAGCAGTGTTAAACGCTGCTGTGATCTGATTTGAATGGTGTGGTGAGGGAGACAAACTTATCTGAGGCGTTCCAACTTAGTCCTCAGGGGTACCAAGTGTACTAATGCATCTGTGGTCAATTTTAGGTAGGACTTTGATCTTATTTGGGGTTGATTACAAACGTCCATGGACGGCAGTGGCCACATACC
>DWRC01000144.1:0-10296 GCA_018250675.1 Astraptes naxos | reverse complement strand
AGAAAAAATATTATTAACTTGAAATTGTTGAATGTATAAAGTTTCAATTGTATGTAGGGGTATAATGTTACATTTTTAATAATTGCGAGTGAAACCGCGGGAACGTCTAGTATTATATAAATTCTATGCAATGAAGACGGCACATCAATATTCAATTTTCAAATTGCTTTTCATAACTGCTTTGATCATTTCTTGTCTATTTAAACTAAGCTGCTAACGCCATGTAGTGTCATTATTATATGAAAAATCGTTCATTTCCTCTACCGTTCTCAAATATGTATCAAAATTTACAAAGCCCGCTTTTTAGCCAACGTCTAGCACGTTGGCTAATGACTGCAACCGTGCATACTTATATTATTAAGACTGTAGATGAAATATATTACCATACATACGTGTAAGTCAATGATATGATCTTAGAGTAAAATAGACAAATGCTTTTAGGTCCTGTACACAAAGGGCCCAAACGGAACCCTATTACTAAGCATTCGCCGTCTGTCCGTCTGTCCAGGGCTTTATCTCTTAAACCGTAACAGATACGAACTTGAAACTTTCACAAAATGTGATTTAAATTGTTTCTATTTAAATATCTCGTCGTATACCAGGTGGTGTAGAGCAGCTGGAGAAACAGCTGCACCTGTCGGAGACATCGCCGAGCACGGGCGGAGTCACCGTCTCTACCACGCCGTCGTCATTCAACAAGAGACTCTACCAGAAAGTCCTTGAACGCACTCGAGGCAAGAGCAGGTAAACAAAATCAAAGTAATTATGTTATAGAGTTTTATTTATAATCTTGGAATGTTATTACATTTATATGTAGTAGGAAGTAGAAAAAAAAACATTTGGATATTAAGGACGCTTACAAAAAGTGGGGAGAAGAATAGAAGGGATTATAGGGTAAAAATTGTAGTTTTAAATTTTATTAACTAATATTTTTAATCCATTCATCTATCAGACCTTTAAGGTTCACTACTGGACATAGGCCTATCCTATTGTTTTTTATTAGTCCCCTCGTCTGGCAAGCGTGCTGGTAATCGCATTGGGTGATGATGTTATACAGGAAGACGTTACTGTCCATCCACCGAAACAGAGGAAATGGTGTTATTAAAGCGCATAGCACAATTTTTAATACTTGACTTTTAATACTTTATTAAAATACCTAGCACTAGTTGGTGACTACAGTACAGTGATTTACCTAATGTTTCTTTCAGCAGGTTTGGTAACAACGCTAATAGTATTGAAGGGAACGCTCAGAACAGCAGACGTGCTCCCCAGAACGCTGGTCTGCAACCCTCGGCTGACAAAGATAAATTGTTGCGGAAAGACAGGCCACAGTAAGCTACTTTTTATAACTTTTATTATAAAAGCAAATCCTTGACACTATGTCGATAAAATAGAAACTATAAGTAAGGTTTATTAAAATAACTGAGTATTTCTTCATTACCTACATTTTTATTTCATCTCATTGTTGCATACGTTGTGTCATCAGTTATTTGTACTTTTTCTATCAAGTATTTAATTTTGGAATTCACCGAGTGTAATACTCGGTGAATTCCAATTTTGTGTTTCACCGAATATTTTACTAAAGCGATACAAAATCGCTAATATACAAACATTACTGATTAGTGATATCAATCGATTCCCGTGCTATTCTCAGATCAACGTTAGTTACATTTGTAGCCACAATATTTGTCAAAAGCACACATAGGACAGAAGAGCGTACATGAATCTATAGTGCTTGCGTTATTTCATCAGGTACACAACAATCAACCGCTCCCGCCCGTCAACAACAACGCAAGAACCAGCGGAGAGCGAGGAGGAGGCCGAGTCGGTGGAGGAGGCGCCGCAGACGCGCGCGCGCGCCGCCGACCGCGAGCTGAGCGCGGCCACCACCGCCAAGCCGCTGCAGTACGTCAACATCCGCCGCGGCAGGCCACCTGTTGCTGATGCTGATGATAACGCTTCCAGGTAACTTGGGTCTTCACTGCTGATGCTGATGATAACGCTTCCAGGTAACTTGGGTCTTCACTGCTGATGCTGATGATAATGCTTCTAAGTAACTTGGCTCTTCAATGCTTCTTGGGTCTCTTAGATACCTATGTTTAGGTAGGTCTTCTAAAACTAAGCTCAAATTATTTGATATGAAGGTTTGATTACCTAATTTGACTTTGAATATCTTTAGAGTTCTATAAACAATTGCGATCAAGACAACGACGCTTATATTAAGGAGAAATTAATATTGGTTATGATAATGTTGATAAAATTCTGACATTTATGTTGGTAATAAGTAAAATTATGATGACGTTTAAATTAATTATTACTGTGTTGCCGATGACGTCGAAGATGATGATGATATTGACGATTAATGTGACGATGATTACTATGATGATGATAAAGACTGTATAATAGTTCAATGATTTGAGTATCAACTGTAATGATTCCTTTGACAATCTTTATTTATTTTCAGAAATGCTCTATTTGAACGCGGGGAGCCATTCCCGGCAGTATCCGAAACGGCAAATACCTTGGAAATAGCGAGCGCGAAACGCGAAAGTATTCCAGAGTACGTGACGATTAGGAGAAGCAGACCCACCACCGAGGAAACAACCACTGTGCAGTAAGTTTTATGACATTTACATTTACAAAATAAAAACAACATTTAAGTTATAGATGGTATGTCGGATTTCCCTTATGCAATATTATATATATAATTTATTTCCTTTTTAGATACAAACATGCTGAACAAGAAGAAGAGTCACAGGAGACAGCATTAGAAAGAGAGATTTCGTCTCCGTCCACTCAGGCACAATACACTTCAATTATACGGACTAGATCCACGACTTTGCCACCACCTGAAGAACCGAGTAGCCCCGAACCCACTACCATTCTGTCGGTTCAAATATCTTCACTCTTGAACTCTCAGAATTCTGCGGAGGTAGAAGCTCCTGCGCCTGAAACGACACCAGCTCCAACGGAGCCTGAACCAACAACTACAACGAGTACAACGGTTTCAACAACAACAACAACAACTACTTCTCCAACACCAACGACAGCTGCGTCCTCCAGCCTCTCAACTCGCCGAAACCTTTTACGTCGGCGAGGTTCCACCACTACTACCTTCACAACAACTGCAGCGCCGGTATCTTCAACTCAGGTGAGTTCTAGGAATTATTCATTTATGCGCCGCCGCCGCCCTCTATCACAATCCAACGAAATACCCTCTGACTCTGCAGAATCTTTAGATACTTCTAGAAACGTAAGGTCTACGACGCCTGATAGTCGTGAAGTTGAAACTGATAAGCCTAATAGGGACCGTGTAACTTTGAGGAAATTTAGAAGTAGATTCCAGACTTCACGAAACGATGACTCTGTCGCCGCAGCAGCTGTTTCCAGAGGTCAGTTTAGGTCTCAACCTGATGCAGATGAATTGATTTCTCTTACGCCTATAGACATTGAACTTCCCCAATTTATTCCTAGAGAGAGTCTCAATGAAAGAAATGATAAACGCGTACGTAGCCGAACATCTACAACACTAGCCGATTCAGAAGTAGAAGATAGTGAGGCTTCAGCTGCCACTATTGATGAGAGGCGTCCGAGTATACTCCCAAGAGGACGAAATAAGTTTTTATCGTATACTGCTACGGAAGCTCTAGATCAGTCAACTGTTACAGAACCTCCTAGAAATCAGAGAAGACAAATATTCACTAGATTTACACCACGTCCTTTTACGCGAGCCTCTACAACTACAACAGCCGCACCAGAAAACGAGTCAGATGATAACGTTGAACAAGAAGTTTCTCAGAGAACTCCGCCCCGTTTACCTTTTGGTAGAGTACGACCCTCAACAGTCTCAAGGCCTTTTATACAACCCAGAAAATTACCTTTCCCCTCTCGACAGACAACAACACCGCAAACGATTACATCGGAAGTTGACGAAAAGGATGATGATAAAGACGACGATATAACACTTTCGGAAAGTGCTATTGAAGAAAAGGAACATGAAGAAGACTTAGAAAATGGGGAAGAACAACCTAAACGTCGTATTGTTCTTAAAAAGATTGCATCTCCTGATAGGGCCATTTCAGACAATATTGCAACTACTGAATTAACTACTGACGATAATGGTAAAAGGAAATTTAGAGTTATTAGACGAAGACCCACTTCAACTACACCAGCTACTGAAATAGTGCAGTTTACGACAGAAGCTATCACATCATTAGCGCCGAGGATTCGAAAAATTATTCGTAAAAAAATAAGACCAACAGAAGATGAAACTGAAACTGTTGCTAAGTCCATAAGTTCACTTAATGCTGGCTTTAAACTGTCTACTACCGAAAGTGAATCTAACTATGGTGAAAGAACTAAGACTACGGTAATATCGACAAGTACAACAGAAAAGATTGATGAAACACTGGACGAAGCTTCAGTTTTGGATATTGAGTTAAATAAAGAAACGATAATTGAAAATGAATCACTAATAGAAAATGAAGAACAAGAACAAAAAGATATTAACAATATTAAAATTAATGATGAAGAAGAGTCCGATAAGGCAGATGTTGAAGAACATGAGGAGAAATTAGCAGAAGAATCTAGTACGGATAGCAAGCCTGATGTTGTTGTAGAAACAGATGAAAAGACTATAGATTTATCAGAAAATAAGGCCACACAAAATGAAACCGAAATCATTCAAATAACAAGTCCTAGTAAAGACAATGTTCCTGAAAAGAAAGATGATATTACTGATAGTTCAATACGAAACCCACAAAAGGAAGAGACTGTTTCTTTTAAAGACGACTCAACTGAAGTTAAGCAAGACGAAGTGGTTTCCGAGAATCAAGAAACAAAACCAGAAGATAAAGAATCATCTGAAAATGAAGAACCCAGCCTCAAACCGATTACCGAGTCCGACGATACTCCTACAGAAACAACTACCACTAGCACAACTCAATTGACCTCATCAACGGCTCGAACTCGATTGCCCTATAGACCACCGAAAAGATTATTTACTTCAACTACTGAATCGTCACTACCATCTAGTAGTCGAACTTTCAGTCGTAAGTATAACCCTGGTGCTTACACAAGTCCAGCTACAGTAGAGAAACCTGATTCATTCAGACCATTAGTTACAAGAAGACCGTTGTTTTCAAAAACATTTACCAGAAAACCATTTACTACAGCTAGAACGACGCAAAGATTTGAAGATGAAGACTATTCGGATGAAGAACTTCTAGACGAAGAACCAGAGCCAGAAAATCCTTTTGTTTTTGTGCCATCTGGTCAGTTATTTACCAGAAAGCCTGATTCAGCTGAAGATGATTTTAATGAAGAAGAATATACTGAAGATTTAGGAGAAGAAGCACCAGAAGAGGAGATCTTTGAGGAGGAACCACCAGAACGACCCCAAAGTAGATTTACACCATCTACAAGGAAACCGCTTTTCAAACCCAGAGTTGTTAATTCTAATACGTTTAGAACATCTACTACCACAACAGAGTTACCCAGACGCCAGTTTGGTCAAAACAAAACTACCATTTATAACAGATTTTCAAGCAATAAACCAATTAACGATACTAAAAAACGGGTTCAAAATGTACCTATTGGATATGGTGCAGCGAAACCTTCAATAAGCACCAATTTGAAAAACTTGAATCCAGAACAAAATGATGAAAAGATTCTTGAAACAGAGGAACCAATCACAACAACTGAATCATCTTTAATTGAAAACGAAACCACTGTAACAGATGACGATAATGATTATCTTACAATGACTGAAACGATTACAACACTGGCAGATAACACGGATACACCTATCTATGTGCCCACAACAAATGCCGTAGACATTGGAACATTTGAAATGGAAGTTGATAACAGTACAAATGATTATTTAGAGGTTACCGAGACCACTACAAATTATCCTAGTACTCAATATGTAACATTCAATACCCAAACTGAAATTGATTCAGAGGTTAAGGATACGATTACTCACATCAGTACTATCAAAAGCACTGAACCTACTACCCAAGACTTGCCAGAAACAACAACAAATGCTCCCACAGTTTCACCAATAGTAAAAACGCAATTTAACAAACTATTTTCTATCAGTAGAGTCGTTGAAGTATCATCAAAATTAGACAAACATCGGTTAAATAAAAATAATGAAACCACTTTGATTGAAGAAGGAAAAGTTATGGTAGAGAAAAAACCAAGAGTGGACAAAATTGGTGAAGTAAGCCGGTTCAGTCTCATAAAAATAGTCGAAGACGAGATACCTATTTATTTAACAAAACTTGGTCACGTATATCCCGTAGATAATCCTCCAGATAACCCGATTCGTATTGATGAAGCTAGAAATGCTAGAGCACTTGTAAATTATGCTGACTATCCTAAAGAAAATTTAGTAGCCTCAGAAAGTATGAACGAAGCCTACAGGCATGTTAATAAACTTCCCATTGAATCGAAAACAACGAGCCCTGTAGATTATGTAGAAGACGACGATTTCTTAAGTTACGTTAACGATGACAAAAAATCAAGTAAGTCAGAAGAAGATCAAGCTTATTTTGCTCCGTGGCAATTCATTCCAGCTGCGTTTGAAAATGACCAAAATAAAAACATGAAGACGGCCAACACATTTGAAGTAGTTACACCCCGTGTAACAAACCCTTCTACATTACCTTTAGAGGGCTTATTTAAAACGGACAATCCAATAAACCCACTAAAGGCAAGAAAAGTTAGCGATGACAAAGTAAACCAGCCATTTCTTGTGTATTCTGCGCCAGTATCAGCACAAAAAGAGGAATCAAATATTGTAAAATTACATATTATTAAACCTGAGACTAGCCGAAGTATTATTACTTTTGCAAAAGGTCAAGAATTCCATGGAGCTACAGTAACAGCCCAGAGTGATATAAAATTCCCAATTAATATAACTGTTTTACCGCAATCAACAGAAACTACATCCCCTTCCACGACTACCACTACAACGAAAACAACAACGACAACGGAAACTCTGAACTCAAGTCCTATTATAGAACTTCTAACTACACAAGCAACAACATTTATAACCACATCATCAACAGAACCAACAGTTACTACTACATTTACTACTGATGCTCCGACGACAACAGACACAGTCCTGGATGAAACAACAACTAAAATTAATCCATTAGATAATAAAAGATCGAAATTCCCATTCCCGAGACGTCCGATTATAAAGTCAAACTTTACGAGACCTAGCCCCACTCCCCGGCTTGCAAAGAAAATAAATGCCACCGTGAGTTCGAGTCCTAATCAGAAACCCAAAACTTCTGGATTTAACCCAAACAAATCTCGATTTTCGGCTATCCGAGCCCAAAATGTCCCAATAGACATCAAGAAAAAGTCTAACACGACCAAATTTGCAAAAAGCTACACAACAGAAACACCAAAATCGACAACGGAAAGAAAACTCTTCATAAAACCTATCAGGCCAAATTTCAGACCGTCGTTCATTCCAAGAAAAAGTACAACACCGCCCATAAAAATAAATGAAGAAACATAACTCATTTAGCAAATAGATTTAGTATTCGGTTGCCAATGATTAGATCCCGTACTGGCCATAAAGACCCGATTGACTGATATTATTGTATAAAATATTTAAAGTATGTAGAATCAGAGCGCATATTTCGTTGGATCTTTATGCAATGAAACACTCATTTACCCGATTACAATTTTTCGAAAATAAATTGTGTAAGGAAAGTAACGTACTTTAGTGAAAGTTATTGTATTTTATATATTTTATGATGCTGCGTACTAGAATTATCGGCTTTCATTTTACTTGTCTGATTTCTAGAAATGGTATTCGGGTAGAATTTGCTATATCTAATTTAATTTGACGAGATTTCTTGTATATATAGAAAACGTCTCAACAGTTTCATTGTAGTCATGTTTAGAGATTCATAGCTTTAACTTAGGTATTTATAGGTTTCTGTGGAAGTTATTTCGTACCAAAAAATGTATATTATTTTATGTTAGTTCGTTTTGGTATAACGATGGCTTTCAAATTACAAATTGTCATAGGTTATGATTAGTATAGATTTATTTAAAGTTCATTATTTTACTAATACTTCTTAGTTTTAGTATCGTTACCATGTCTAATGTACATAGGTTGGTTAACATCGGGCAAAATGTATTGTTGTGAATCAACTTGTATTGTATAGAAATAAAAAGTTTGTAATAAAATGTTAGTGGATATATTTTTATTATTTTCGTGCGATCACTTACGTATTTTCGTAACCGAAGAAACCTGTCATTCCTTGAAGATTTTATTGGTGTATGCAAATTAAAGGTAAGTGAATTTCACATATTAATGCATTTTGTAAATTATCATTGTCTTATGCTCGATTATATTTTCGAAAGGAACATTTCTGTATGCGCCTTACGCATTTTTTGTAGGGAAAATTTAATTGATTGGCGTTTAAACCTCATAAACAATAAACACTTTAATCATAGTTTTAAGTTTTCACTTTTTCACCATCCGTTATTTTCTAAATATTTCACGTTGACTTACAATAATGTAGAGAATAAAATTAATTGACGAAGATCTTCTGATTATAAACATACTGACCAATTAATCAGCAATTAACTATTGTGTGCTGTTTTATTGGGTGTTCACACAATAGATGAGAGTCATTCAAGAGTCAATTGAAACTTTTCGTAACAATAGGCATAAATAAACCATTGTTAGTCATCGCAGTTTTTACTGATATATTGTTTCTCGTAAACTCGTGGTAGACGGTAACTATTTTCTAGCTAAAGCAAATCGGTTTTTTAATCGTTGATAGTAATATCACAAAAATGCGTACCTATTCACAAATAATATAATAAAAAGCCTGGCTATGACAAAATACCGCCCTTGACTTCTCTAGTATGCAATTGATTAATAATTACTTAATAGTGAATCAATGTAATATTTTAGATACCAATAGTTAAAACCTTTTAACGCCAATTTAAGCAACATTTATTAGAAGCCACAAATTCATGACATTAATAATATTATTTATTCCTATATTAAGTAACATGGTTTTTCATACATGTGAATGCTGACGTAATAATTAAGAACCAATTTAATGTATGTTAATATAAGCATATTTTAATTTCAAAATTACGTATAGGTACAATGGAAATTAGAATCTCCTCCTTTTTCGAAATAGGTAAAGAAATAAAACATCGTGGATTGTAAAAGTTAGTTATTAACAGATTTTATTGATTTAAATACATTAAGATTTACTTAATAACAACATAATCAAATGAATTGATCTAACAGTGACTATGGTAGCACTGGTGAGCAATTTATCTAGGCATTGACCCACATGTGGTGACCATATACGGACTCTGAACTAAACTTTTGGAACCCGTTGCCCTTCTCTTTATAGTAAGCTTAAAATTAATATACATACATACCTTTATTCACTTGTAATTTCTTAGTATAAAATTACATCACATATAAATACAATGTCAAATGCCCCGTATTGTTTGCAAAATGCTTGACTTAACTTGACTAATATCCACTTATTCATTTATAAAAATTTTCAGTAATTCTGTACGAAATTTTAACCACATTTCAGCCGTAGGAGTTAATCACAGTTTCAACCCTAGGAATACGAGTAGGTACATTAAATATAATTCTAATTATTTATATCTTGTAATAAACGTCAAAGTTTCCGATTAATACAAATAATATGATTTAGAAAATAAATAAAGTAAAGGACAATAATTTTAAAAATGTCACAAACAAACTCTTTTCCTCAATAAAGTATCATATTATAATACCAATGTATTGCGGATATATGTATTTTATACGTCTTAATTATCTATTTGTAATATTTATACTACACGTATCTGTGTTGTAACAAAATTTATTAGTATACGATTAAAACGGACTTTGCAATTTTATTAATTTGCTCGATGAATAATAATGCTGTAAGCAGAATTGTAATCGCGTAAGTCATAGTCCGCGCAAGGCAAACTGCTGTTGCATCGCTAAGGTTACATGTAAATGGTTTAATTGTCATACAACCTAAAGGATACTTATGAATAATTAATAATTCACGGCATACTAACATACATATTATAAGTACATTCTTGTATAGATAAAAATAATGAATTATCCATAGTATAGGTACATACCATAAATACCTGTAACATGCGCATGGCGCAATAGCCACTGCAACTTGCATGTTGGTTACGGATTCGTTTCAACACATGTTAGTTTACGAGGTATTCGAAGTTGAGCTACTTCCGGTAGTTGAGTTTTATAAGTGT
>DWRC01000143.1:0-10340 GCA_018250675.1 Astraptes naxos | reverse complement strand
CTTGTGGGTATGAATTTTCAGAAATCCTTTCTCACCTACGTTATATAATGAAGTCTGGTCCCAAATTTAGTATTTTTAAACCTATTCAATCAATAGGTTCGTCATTAAATATTAGTTTTATAAGGTTTTTAGAAATTAGATTTATTTATACCTGTTATTTAAAGAGACATATCACTATGTATAAAAAAATACTAAAACTCGGCTGTAGAATACAGAATTACATTTATAGAAATTACCAAAGGCTTCACACTAGCAATTACCAGTAAATTACCTGCATCCCTTATTAATCTTACAGAGAACGCAACAGCTATATACGTTTCGATGACGAATGCGTAGAGAACTTTAACTCTTATACGTTGGTTATTAGGAATAAAATAGCCTAAACGGTTATGATAGATAGAATTTAAGGCGAATTTATATTTGTTTGATGTGTCGTGTCGCATCTGAAGAATATCGATTTCATACATTTTAATGTAGTTACATCTACATCGTCGGCAGCATGTTTCTGTCTCACTCCTAGGGATCATCCTTACAGAAATGTGTACAGAAATCCCATGTTTTACTTCAAAATGACAAGCTCAGATCGTAGTCGTTAATGCTGGCCAGATGGGACCTAGTAAACTTCACACTTCTGCGAAACCATTTTTTATATAACTCTTAGTTGTAGGTTTCCTCAAGAAGTTTCACTTCATCATAAAAGCAAGTAATAATAATTTTCTATTATTACTGTCCTTGCTAAATTTAGTGAAACCGCTACTGTTTTGATACATGACGACATACGTCACGACACGACACATCAGACAAATGTAAACCCGCCTTAATACGTTGGAGTTCGAAGTGAGTGCGGTGTAGCTTGTTTAGTGGGTGTGGAGCTAACATCTTGTGGTCACCGAACATTATCTCCGCTCACCACATAACCGCTCTAACATCTTGTTAGCGGAGACAATTTACTCCAGAGATTTATTTCACTTTTTGTCTGCTATCACGGTATTTATTTTTTCCGCCGGCCACATTACGCTACTGTCATTACGTGAAGACGATAGGAGAAATAATTTACTTGCATTCCACTTGAATTATTCATCGTATTCGCCTGGTACAACTGTAGTATTGTATTAAAATACTTTGCCTGAAATTACAAGTATGTATTTTACACCTATTAATAATACGAATGCTACTCACGTTGTATTTTTCAAACGAAGGGAAAAAAATGATTCTAACTTAAATTTTTAAGAGCATGAGTGATCATGCTCATGCCGGCTACCGTCATCTATCGCCAACGATTGTATATTGTCGTCGCTGCAAACATACAGCGACGGTCGGTGGTATTCGCCGGCGGTTCACAGCGACAGTTGGCGACCGTTGTCAGCGACCACTGACGACTACCGCCGTCTGTTGTCAACGACGCGCCTCGACCATCGCCGCCGTCGGAAATTGACAAAAGACCTTAAGACAAAAGGAGTATGCGACACATATGTATTGGAACCTCAAATAAAACCAATTATATTTTCAGTTAAAGAAAAAAATACTATTAAATTGAGAACCTTTTCCTTTTTGTGAAGTTATTAAATATATACATATACATCCTGAATGGTCAAACATACTTAATAAACGAAGTTTTAATTTTAATTGATTTAATAAGACTATTCACACTACTCCAAAGCAACTGATGTGGGAAAGAGACAATATTAATTTTATCAACTTCTATCTGCCTACAGCCACGGCTTTTGGTTAGTGGTAAGCCCAATATGCTGTTTTACGAGTATTTAATTCGGCAACATGAGGCGGGTGGTGGAACCAGTTCTATGAAGTAGGAAGTCGACGTCGTTTAAGACAGCACCTAAGAAACACGCCATTGTCGTGTTTAGTACATTGTTATAGCGATTATAATGGCATGTAGAATGTTAATCGGTCTTTCTAGCTGTCGCCCTGTAAGCTTGGTGTGATTAAATATGGACATTTATTTCATAGAATACAACAATTGTCGTTATAATGAGGTACAGTTGCAACTTATTGTTTGTCTCGCGCGAATGTAGAGATAACAAAATCGTTGAACATTTATAAACTACTATGTCATTGGTTGTTGTTAATTTAAATTCATATCCTGGCTATAAATGTGATGTAAAATACATGTATTATAATAACTGAATCATAGGATCTCTTAATACAAAGAGTGTTAAGAAATAAGAGAGATTAACGGATACATAAGGTTCTACGAGATTTGTTGTGTTTACAGCCAACGAATGAGACAAACTTTTAGTGTAGGTATATTGAAATTTATGGAAGCAAAATAATAGTCTTTTGGATTTTCATATATCATAAATTTAATCGAAATGCCCCGTTACTAAAGACTCCTAGAGCTATTAAGCCATAAAAGCAACAGGAAGATACTAAGCAAAAATGTGCTCCATTTTTCTAAATTGAGTCTCAAAACCTAATAAACTACCAAACATATCGTTTCCGAGATACGAATCGATACGTTGTGTACGAGCGACATCCGCTATTTTAATTCGTTCTATCGAATGTAACGTTCGCACGTTATAAATAAAGTGGGAGACTGTCGCGACGATACCGCCCGCAATATTTCAGAGTCAGAACGAAACGCCTTTGATGATCGTGCATATGAATATCGCGATATCGTGACTATGACAGTGCGAATGGAAGAACTAATGCTACATGATATGGTTACTGAAAGTAAAGCAGTTGATCCTTGATAGAAAATAATGACAAAGTTAAATAAAATTTACATGCAGAGAAAGTATTATAACCATGCGATAAATGACTTGAAAGCGAATTCCTACGTACAGAAACATTCTATGTCCCTGAAACAGTACATATTAGTGTTGAGTTTATATAATCTGATTCCGTTGTTTGGAGAACATAACTGTACATCTGTTATTAAGACTAGTTGTTATAGGTTCTTAATCTTCATGACGTCTTAGGTTTGTAAATCTTGAATTGAAGTAGAGTGGTGGAGTATGTTTCAGGTCTCTCTCAAAGGTTGCTGTTGAAATGTAGTATTGTTTAGTACCTATTAATAAATAAAGCGATAATGTCTACAAATGATTTCTTCTTACTTTCCACCACAATTTATAAATATTATTATGTTCTTGGCAGTGGTTCGAATTTAAAAAAATCCTAGGCTTGACCAAAGCTAGTGAGCCTTTCAGATACGGGTTTTAATCACTGAACGCTAAATTCTGTCTAAAACATCCATTACAGCATCGAAAATGAAAAGCTTGCGATGGCACGTTTATGTCCACTGCGGCTTAAATGCAGTTATAAATTACAAGAGGCTATCCGGGTCACTGGCCTGACTGGCCGTGCAGGCTTAATGGGAGTTATTGTGAATTTCAGAGGATTCACACGTTATATTGTAGCTTAACAGCCTAAATAATTTAGACTTACTGAAAATAGGAAAACGTTAGCTAAAGTTCCATGATTCCCCTATGTGACCATAACGCTGACGCGTTATGGTATCTTGGCATCTTGGATAATTGATTACATGACAAAATGAGACTTCCTGGTTTTTAATAATTATGTTAATGAAATATACTTATTGTTTCCAAAAAATAAATCCATAATGTTGAAATAAGCAATTTCACAATAATACAGATGGAAAGATGGTCTTATCGCTAAACAGCAATTTCATGCAGACAACCTTAATGAGCGGAATTGGAGTCGAGATTTAAGAATATATGGGTTGCAAATAACAGTTTTAGGTAAAAGTCACGGATGGAAAGGAAGGTACAGACACAGAAAACGGACATAGTCATCTATTATTTTATCATTACTGCAAAAAACATCTAAGGTTAACCTTAGGAAATTCAAGTATGCTTCCCGATTCAAAGAGATTCAAATAGATTGCAAGTAATATTTTTATTCTTATGGGCAATTTACAAACAGCCTCATCTTAATTTAAGGATATATCAATTAGTTTTAAATATCAGTTTGAATGTATATACGCAACTCCAAAAAATCTACAAAATTTATATCGATATTCATCATTCGATTTGTACAAATGTATTAATGTCTCTTATTAAGACTTAATAACTCAATCATACTTCAAACAGCAGAACGCAATTCCACGTAGCCAAAGCGCCAATAGAATTTAAGTTAATTAATCAATCACTCAAGAAGGCACCATTGTTATATGTATTGTTCTGATCCACAAAGGAGTCCTACAATGCTCCCTGTCTTGAACAAAAGCTATTGAACTTTCACCTATACTCATTTTACTCCTTTTGTATGCACTTGTGAAGCATCTTATACCCATAAAGAAACAAATGCTCTAGAGTCTGGAGTATTGATAATAAGTTTACAACATAAACTTGTCGTGTTAATTCTCTTGAAATTCAAGTGATGTACGCTCGAAGTTATTGTGTACCTCCTTCTGTAATATATAATACAGAAGGAGGTTAAGAATGAATAACAACTGCAACATTTTCTTCAGAAGCAGTGATATCAATATACCTATGTTCTGATTTAAAAGCAAAGAGAAGAAATGTAGAAGAGAAGTAGAATGTAGTAGAGAAGAAATGGATGGATGGATGGATGGATCAATTTGTATTCAAAATATTTGAACTTTTGAAAATAACCTGAAAGGTTTGGAAATAAATTTAGTTCATCATACATACGATTGTAAAAGTTAAGTTAAGTTACAAATTCTTGGAAAATAACGTGCCAAACGAGGTATCAATTTGAAAGATTTTCGTTGAGATAAACACAAATCAATACTCATTAATTTCTGTCAGAGCAGCAAACGAACCGTCAAAACACGTGTCTCTCGTTGGTTCACCCCATTTGAATTTGCATTCCTGCCTCGCTTGGATATCATTCATATTACGAAAGGTGCAATTAGGTAAATTGTTTAATAGTACACCTGTCAGCGCACTTTAATACTGCTTGCGTTTGGTGTTTCCATCAAAAATGCATGATATTACGTTTGCTCATTGTAGAGCAGCTTTTACTGCGAGGCTTAATGCAAGTTTACGTTTTTCGATTTATTCGTGGTAGTACCTACGTTCTGTGGTATTTGCCATGTTAATTGCAATGTTATGTTACATAAAATATTATTTTTGGAATGCATTGTCTTTGGGGTTCTTTAGAAAGATGAGCTTTCTTTCGAATTCAGTGATGCATTGGAAATTCACACACATTTAAGAATACACAAGTCTTCCAACTTTTTGTTCGGTTTAATTATTAAGTAATACTGAAAAGTCATGAAAAAGTCTTTAAGATGATCAGGGACGTGGTAGGCAATCGTCCTGTGGAATATGTTGGAACACCTCATGCCACCAGAAGTAAGTAAGGAGTATACAGCTGCTGCACATAAATTGGTGCTAGCTACTTTGTAAATAGCTAGTATTGATTTCTACAAAGGCCTATCTTATAACACGTTCCTCCTAAACTTAGTCGAATAATGTGTCAAGTCGGTATTCAGTATTACAAACGGTATTAAAACAATTTTTTTTCTTTTAACTTTCGTTTTGGGAACATAATAATTCAAAATCATAGACGGAAGATTTAGATTCATTTATATGGAGCAGATATTAAAGTCGTGTTTTAAATTATTATGACAATCTAATATCGCAAACCTAGCCGCGACCCGCTTTCCGCTTTCGCTCGCACGACGTCCTTTCCCCGACTGACCTAGGCTACGAAACCAGCAACCTTTTTCGCTTAGTCACAGTATTAACAATTCTATATTATGTTATAATAGTGTAAGAATATAATTTAATGATAAAATAAGCAACATAAATTAATTAATTCGTTGCAGGTATAATATCAGGAAACGTATTCTATAACTTGGAAGTTTTCACGTGTACCAAAGTATGTGTGTGTATTCAAGAGATTTCCTCCAGTACAAAGACAATATATTATATTTTTAAATCCTAATTAATAATAAGTGTACATAAGACAATACGAAAAACACTAATGCTTCAAGAGCAATTCTTATTTTTTGTTTTGAGGTTACATAATATGGAATTCGCTGTGAGTTATGCCGGTCTTTGCATTTAATACATATAACCCTCTCGCTGTGTTAGTGGCCCAACTCAGAGGTCGTGAGTGGAACTTAATTGGCCCGGGGCCGGGCGACGCGGGAAGGAGATGCATCACCACTGTATGGAACGCATAAATTTTGGCCCGCAATTGATTGTGGCAGTTTTTGTACCGCTGGCCCCGTTGCCTTTGTCGCTGTTGTAGCTTTCATTGTGGAGTTATTAAGTGTTCTTGTAGTGAATGTAGTGTAGGATTGCTCGGGCTTGGGTGAAACAATATTCATATTATAGGGATAAAGATTTTAAGATCTTTGCTTTACATGTGCCCTCTTGGGGAAATATCAAACCCGTAATATATTGCATATAAAAACATTTATCTATTTAAGTACCTATCTATGACGTAATTATGAATACGAAAGGAATTCTCTAGTAACTCTTTAAAGTAGGAAGCCGTTTTTAGTAAAATATCGAACTGTGATTGGTAGGTAGGACTACCTGCATATTATATGGAAGTTAAATATTTTACCGAAATATTGTCTATTAATGAATGCAATCTTGAAAATAATATACTCACTCATCAGCATTTCATTTATTACTAATACTGGCACTGGCATTCACATTCAAACAAGTTGTACTATTCAATAAAGACTCTTCAAGTGACATTTGAATAAAATGAAATGAAATAAACAAACTAATAGAAGGACAGCGGTAGCGCGGTTCGAAATACGTTGACACATTTGACGATAATGTGCGCATACTTTTCTGAGGGCTTGGTCCTAGAAGTAAGAGGGCTGGAAAATCAAACAGGTATAAGTATGACTTGAAGAATAATAATCAAAGAATAATGCAGTCGAATTACACGTTATTAAGTTAACAAAAGAACTATAGAATTATTCCCATGTATAGTTATTTAGTTCGCTTAAACGAATATTTCTAGTAAACAAAATATTACAGTATATCTTAAGTTTTCTTTGTAACAGATTTAATTAGTAAGCTTCAGGCGAAGACTTCAGAGGACGAAATGTATCCAATGGGTCCAACTTCAGACAGGATTTGGTAAACACTACCACGAATTAATATAACAGGTATGCTTCTGTACTGAGGACCACCCAAGAAGATATAATAAAAAAGTTTTGGATAACATGATTGGAAATATTAACACGTCACAATGTCGAGTCAAGAGGTAAACATTATTGTTTCAATCACAATTTTACATCTGCGAGAACCATCAATCAAGCACCATTAACCGGTAATGTAAACACGGAAATCGTAGCAGGCATCATTATTGCGGCGACCGATTTATGTAATGTTTACGTAAAATCCATCCGCGAATCGCTCACGTCTTGTATCAACGCTCATGAATACGGAGCGGGCGAGCCACGTAACGAATGCACATTTACATTTCATCTGCTACAAATGACGCGAACAGGTCGGAGTGATACACTGTGTGCTTGTGTTATGATCTCGACACGATCGTTTACAGAACACGTCTTGTTCTCACTCTGTTGAATCGTCCTAGCAGTAGCGATTAATGCATTCTATCCTTAGACTTTGATTTTTTATTGCGTTAGTTACGGTGTTTAGTGCAAAAAAGATAAGTGACTATAGTTCCTATCAAAACTCAACGTTGCTTTGCGGTTGAATCTATATCTGCTACGAACGATTTAAGTCGAAGGATGCGTGCATTAGGTTATAAATGGTCTCGATGTCGTGCTTCATATTTCAGTTCATTCAGATAATCTTAATATTTAAAATGAATACTTTGTAAACTCACAAGATAAAATAAAATCACAAGGAAGTCATAAAGACATCCCAGATCAAAAGCTGAGGATGACAGAAAACACTTTTCATACTGAGACAGATTTCGTGATACGTTATGAAAATGTACATTCATCTGCATAAGATATACAAAGATCTATTGAGATACGTCTAATGTGTGCAGTTTCTTACAAGAAATGCATTCAATTGGAATATTTTGTAACGACTCCATCAATTGCCGGCCATGTTTATAGATTCCCTGAGCTTAAACTAGAGCATAGAAAGGTATTCTGACAGAAATATAGAGGAAGTGTCATGAGAATGGCTATTAAGCAAGAAAAGTCGTGTTTTATGTTGATTGCATTATCCTAAGCGAGGGTGCTGTTAGAGACGATGAAAATGTTGATTATAGCTCTGCATTTACTAAGTTGTATAGCAAAAGGTTTAGTAGTTAGACTTAATGTTCGAGAATCATCGCTTTGCGCTGCTGTTGCCCTAAACAGTGAATTTTAAGGGAAGATTAACTACGAGTATACTCTATTCACGTATGAGGGTTATTTGGGATATTCTGACTTAGTTGTTATGAGTAGCAGTATCTTGGATGAAGATAAAGGTAGGACACTTATTTTTAATTAGTTTATACTCGTTTGATTTATTGATAAGTGGTAGGGTGGTGGTAACATACTTCTTTGCATCTGTGATGAATATTAATTAGAATCACTATTCTTTCAGAAGTGAATCATTTGTATAAACTAGGTACCTCTCAGGTTGGCTACATGATTTTTTGCTGCTTCTATTATTTATACAACTTTCTCCAAAAACTTTTTTTTCCAAAAAGAAAGACAATAATGAAGAGGCTTTCTACATTAAATAACTAGATCGGTCCGCACACTAGGATCCCGTGTAGTTTGAGTCCATAAATACGCAGACCCAGATCAGAATTAACTTTGACCGAAGACTAAACCTGGAACTCTACGAGTTACTCGACTATATTGACTGTTCACCACGCCGATCGTCAAATAGATTTTAATATTTATTTTTGAGGCATGTGCAGCCCTATATTATAAGTAGAGATTTTAAAATAAATGTCGTTATGTAAATGAGCGTCGAATGCATTGCTCATATAAAAACGCTTTGTTTCCCCGTCAGTCTGTGTGTAGACGTGCGAGATAAGGAATTAATTGTCAATCAGGCTTATCGTCGATCTCTTAATTATCAGTGTTTGCTCATTCAACGAGCTTGCACCCGCTCGGTATTTGTAAGAAAAGGATTAAATTAAAAGTTTTGATTAAGATGTACGATGGAATTTACGATTGGGTTTTATTTGTTATCTTATTAAATGCCAAATGATTTAATATGTAAGCGTTAAAAAATGTACCTAAGTGATACAAAACTAGAATTTTGGGTTCAATTTTCAAGAACCACACTGAAACACCTCAAATACCTTTTACGCGTGTTGACAGAATAAATTTATAAAATATAGTCAAAAAAGTGAATATTTTTAGCTTACGTTTTTACTAGGTTTTATTTATTTCTCATGTACAAGCACTGCATTTCAAAGGTACCCTACTTGATTACAATGGCATGTCCAGTATGACAGGTTAATCAACCCGTCAGCACAGTCCGCCCTGCATTCACTCCGTACAATATGCTAATTCCAAGTAATTATTAGGTATGTGTATTTGTGTGCGTTTATTTTTACGTCAACAGTGATTGCGGATTAGTTCCTAGGATAGAGCTAGGCTTAGACCATCTGGCGTGACCAGCTGCCTTTTTATTTCGTAACTACATAGGTATTTATTTCTTTATTGTTTTGATATAGATGAGCTCGGATCTCTTTTTAAAATGAGATTGATTGGAATCAGCCAGCTCATAAGTTTAGTAATTTTTTAGCCACTCTTTCCATAACGGATTCATTTATTGTTAGCGATCCGGAAAAAAATAGAAATTTATAACGTTATGAAGTTAATAATAATAACGTCAAAAGCTTTCGAATTTGTAGACTTTGTCATTAGTTTGCGTTAAGCTTGCTTATTATTTTTAATGTGGTACAAACATCAAAAGGCACAGTTGATCATAGTTGATTGGTTTCCACCACTTACCTATATGTAGTTGACCGCAAATATGACTATTCATCCTAAGGACGATCTTTGAATACTTTTATCTGGAAACTCGTCTAGTTTGATTACTTCGTATTTATCTGCCTTACAAATCGGAACACATCAGCTTTATGCTACACTTGACCTTACATACAGAGATACCTACTTAGATGTTCACTATTTGAAACTTAAACAATAGTTCATTTATTTTTTGCGTTATGAAGCGAAACGTGTGATTAATCAGGTATACAGCATGAATCGGATGCTAGAGAGTCAATGCCAACCGTTAATCTTGTTTGATTGAAATTAATTAGATATTCGCGACGAAAACATGAAGTTGGAAGTTATTATGATCTTTAAGACAAACTTAGAATTGACTCGGACAGCTTTTTGTGAAATTAGAGTAATAAACGAGAATCCGGTTCGTATGATTGAAGTAGTCAACACCGATATTAGCCGTTTATATCCGAATTAAAACAAGAGT
>DWRC01000142.1:0-10341 GCA_018250675.1 Astraptes naxos | reverse complement strand
GTTATCTAAAATTTTAATGTATTTGAAATGAAACCATATTCTGCTCTATTTTTATATATTTATCAGACAACGGTACACTGTGACAATAACGAACTTAAAAATTACTGAATGTAATATTGATATACTTACTACATTGATCAGACAAAAAGACACTAAAGAATTTTCAACTTTGTTACTTGCATACTGTCAACTACATTAAAATTTTAGATAACTGATTACATTGAATTACACCGATTAATTGTACTTTATAATAGACATATGCAGAAAAAATTACCTCGTCATTTGCGCTGTCCGAACGAATAGTTTAAAGTGTACGGCATGTCATTACGTGCCGGAATATTATCATAGTCGCCCCCACAAAGGCCTTAGGGAATATTGTGATCGGAAGCTTAAAAATGGATAGGCTTTCGCCGTCAAGCTCCAAGAACATCGAAGCCAAGATAACAGAAGCGAAATACTTATTCGTTCGTTCAGACAACACCGATACGGTCTATTACATCGATGACAGCACACTTACAGTAACTCTAAACTAAACACCATTGATCACGAACGTGTAATATTTTAATGTAGCTTTACACATTAATATATAATAGTAAATACATCAGGAACACAGGTATTGAAAAAAATCTTAACAACAATTAATCGAAATAACTACTGAAATAACATAATCGTTTCAACGATGATAAATACACATATTTATTGATATCGACAAACTAAATTGTTATTTCATAATTCCGGCGTGTTTGTCTTGTTTCGGGTTTAACTTACGACATTACATAAACATGTACCTATATTGTTGGAACGTAGACAATGGACAAAGGCGTAATATATATTAATATTTTATGTATAACACAATGATACAAAATGATCTTAAAATCTATTCAAATGGAAGAATAAGGATATTATCTTGAAAAAAAAGTGTATTTTGAATGAGATGGTAACAAACACGCCGATAGGTTGGAAATTGCTAATGATATGCGATACAAAATCATTTGTTAGCCGAAAGCGATGAGATTACTTACATATCCTATTTCATAGTACATATCCACCGAGAACATCGCTACTTAAAAACTAAACAGTCACATGATATATAATAGATCAATTGAAAATATGTTTTTGGTTGCTCGACAGGTTACAGAGGCAGCATTAACGGTAAACGATGAGCCTTTAGCGGCGGAACTTCCAACTAAAAATAAATAACCACACAGTAAACAGTAACTGAAGCGGCCGCGGCTAGCGCCGGCGATACCCAAGTTGTTCTTTACAAGTATTATTCTTTATAAATAAAATATATTTTTATCACAAAAGAAGAGATGAGAATAGTTGTCATGCAGAAAACACATGGTGCGTGTCGCCAGTAATGATTTAATTAGCTATTATAATCATAAATTAACGCGTAATACACATAGAGTACCAACCAAAACCGCCTCTTTAGGTGTAGGTACAATATTACTACAAGTAAATCTTTACTTAACTATCACGAAAATAACATAGTTCACTTACATTTATGTAATCGAAATGTATACTTTTCATCCAATACAATAAATTAATTAATGTTTATAATTATAACTACGAAATCCAAATGTGATACAAAAATGAACATACTCAGTTCAAACAAATGGCACATTGCAACGTTTGCATTGTTTTCCGATGGATATTAGTCAGAGTAAACAAATAGATAATTAATTTTGACGCCGAATAGTCAGCTAACGCTTGCCTTGTCAGGGTATAACCACTTCGGCCAAATATATAATTTTTAGTATATTTTTCACTATATAATAGTCATATGTATTTAATTTTTTATATAATAATTTTGAATTTTTATAATTCTAACTCTTTACAGTTACGCACGATGCGCGCGCGGCGTCGGCGCGGGCACGGTGCGACCATCGCGCGGCTCCCGGGCGGACCGTACGGGAACCGTGCGGCAGCCGCGCGGGAGTCGCGCGTGTACCGCGCCGCCGCCGCGCGAGCTCCCTTCATCGCCGCTCGCAATCCAACACTTACCGTGGTCAAACATTTGGAAGGCACTTTCTACAATTTCAAAAATTTTAAATTTAGTTTTTGAACACATTAGCCTAGACTTACACAATAGAAAATATGCGTAGTAACATTTACCAAAATTTACGCAATTCATCCGAAACGTATAGGCCGTATATAACTTTTTTAAATTTTTTCCTAGAATAACTTTATTTCCAAAAGGATAGCCAAAAGTTCAACGTTAGATGTGAATCGCAAATGTATTTTTTAATAATTTGGTCTTTTTTATACACTAATTTCCAAACTTCAACCGAACCCGAACCCCAAACATCAGTGAGATATCAAGGCCACTAGACCATCACACCCGCGGGCGGCTCTGGCCGGGCGGCGCCCCGGGGCCGAGCCCCTCAGTGAGCCACGATGGAGCCAACGACAACCAATTCTCCGACAATATCTAAAGTCATGGTATACCCTTTGCGGCAAGAAGATCACTAATAAATTTTCCCGCCGAAAATATTAATCAAAAATAACTTTGCATCCTGGGAAGGTGTGGATAAAATAAATTTGTACATATACATCTTAATGAATGTTCCCGCGCCGAGGACCCGGGCGACCGCCGGGGTCGTCGGCTCGGCCCATAGCTACGAGTTACACAGCTAATCTAAGTAAATTGAAATGTATACTTTAGCTAGGCGACGATGGCCCGTCGCGGGCTAGCCGATGCTCCTCCGTACATTAACTAACAAATTTGTCACATTTAATTTACGATTAACGATTATTTATCCTTAGATATGCTTCAAACGCGATAACACTAGGCCACGTAGCTCGCTCGTCGGAGGTATCGAATGGTGTACGAAAAACTTCAACGAGATTCCGATCAGCAATGCATTATGCCTGTATCATTTATCATCGTGAACCGCAAATCAGAGAACAAACGATACGAATTTCATGAAAAATACATTCACCCTGGAATCACGTCTGTAGTTGTAGTGTTACCGCGATTCGAAAATAGACTATTATAAATGCGGGATTACTACATATCATATTTAAAACACATAAAGCTTAGCATGCAGAGCTAAAGTTAATGCAGAGAAGTCGGTCGAGCCCTGGACATCTAAGTTAGCCTAACATTTGGAACAATCACTACTGGCTAAGATACATCTATATTACATTTGGCGATCACTAAGTCTACTCGGATGTGACGCTGCACGGAGTGACGGTGGTGGCCCGGAGAAGCCGAAAGCAACACACACACTCACTACGATGCTAGTAGATAAATTGACACCGACCAGACACGATTACGATCAAAGATAGTTACATCTAGAAGTTTAATTAAGGTTACACATCTAGAGCTAATATAATTTGCCTTGCGCGAATGTTGTCGCTGCAAACTATAATGAAAAGGTATACCGAACAGTCTTTTTGAAACGGGCCGAATGTTTTAAATTTTGATATCTCTACGTTCACAGATGGATCTAGTTTGTAATTCAAGCTTACACGTAAAGTTAACACGTAGCGCGAGCGCGGAGCGGCGGACGTGCCGGCCGCTCCCCACTCGCTCCCCCCATCCCCTCCACTAAATATACTTAAATCAAGTCACTGGAACAAATCAATACATAAACGATGACGTATACAAAAAATATCGATAGGAATTTAACTAAAATAATCCTTCATAATATTCGTAACTAAACATAACTAAACAACAAGCAACGTATTGCACAGCGAGTCCACTTTAAATAATAATCAATTAAATATAATGAAAGTAATGCCGACGAAATCGTCACAAAAAATGTAGGGCGTCGATCCGGGCGACGCCTAGAAGTAGCCCACGGAGTTGCGGTTGGGCACGAAGTACGGGTAAGCGGGCAGCGGTGGCGGCATGGCGGTGGCGCCGGGCGCCGTGCCCGCGGCCTCGCTTCACATGCCCTCCGCGCGCGCCTCGCCTGCCGGCAGCTCCAGCTTCACCGGCACGCCCATCTCCTTGCCGTTCTTGGCCGCGCTCACCGGCGTCTTCGGCGGGCCCATGTCCGACAGCTCGGTTGCCATGTCGCGTTCACCGTAGCGGCCGTCGGGGCGGGGCGACGCGAACGGGCGGAACGGGTCGGCCGGCTTGGGCGGCTCGAGCGCGTGTCCGGGCGGCGGGGGTGAGCATAGCGGCGATTCCAGTCCGGCGGAGAGCGGCGAGGGCAGACGGGGCGACTGCAGCGGCAGCGGCGGCAGGCCGAGGTGCGGCGGGTGGTCAGGCGGGCGCTGCGCGGCGACCACCATGTTGCACATCTGGCGGCGGATGCCGTGCGCCACGGCGGCCACGGCGGCGGCCGCAGCCGCGTTTGGCGACACGCCGCCCTCGCGCCCGTTGCCGCACGCCACAGGCCCGTACGCGTTGCCCACGGTCAGCCCATCCTGCAACAGGCACACGTTGACACGTTCAATGTTTTCATTTGGTGTCCACTATGATAACGTTTTCGTGTAGCTGCACAGCGTTAAGTATTGCAAAACGAAAAAGCCACTCGTTTTCCCAGCGATCGGACCCAAAAATAGAGCACGCATCGCCTTTTTGTAACATTGGCAAAAATTGAGATACAATACGAACGTCCCAGTATCTGACAGGAGAGAGAGTACAACAAACCGTAATTAAAACTAAAGCGATGCAAAACGCGGGCCTGTGGATTATGAGAGATCGCAGAGCATGAACACGCGGACGCAAGGATGGACGTTATCGGCGAATCGCAAGCACGTTCAAAAAGAGTAACAATTCGGTTTCATTCGGTCACCCGAACCGACTGGAATCGGATCAAAGGTATAAGCGGTGATCGGTGGAGCACCGATACAGTTCGCGATACTGACCGTGATCGAGGGATAGGGCAGCACCTCCTCCTTGATGTGGTGAGCGGTGTGCGCGTGCGTGTCGCGGAATACGACGGCGCGGATGACGCCGCGGATGTGCTCGTCGGGCCACACGCCCAGCAAGATGCGCTGCGGACGACCGCGGCCCTTTGGTCTCAGATCTGCAACGACGCACAATAGTAAAGCGTGAACAGACAACGCACTATTTCCAACGCACTATTCCACTACAACGAACAGCAGTGAAATATACTAGGAACCTGTATCAACGGCATCAGCTAATTGTCTATTACGTATGTTATAAACCATTACATTGAGTGACTCAAAATAGTAAATACTTACTTCACTATCTATAATTAATTAGTGCTTTTCCCAAAATAGTTGAAAAGGTTGTTTGGATTACAATTAAATCATACATATAGGTGTAGAATAATTTAAATTGGTTTTATCAAGGTGAAAAATTAAGATCATATCATCATGATATCATGTTTTAAGTAAAAACACAACTACACAAGGTTATTTACATCTGTGTACCAATTGTGATATTTACTTTTAATTGTTGTTATAGCTACACTTATTACCAATATAAAATACACTTTATTAATGTCACAAACAATACTAATAAGTACACATGTTCTATTATCTGATGCTGTTGATAATATGTTCCAAGAAAGTTTCACTGATATTATGAAAACATTTCTCGAAATCTCCTCTGCGAAAATTCCGTGATTTATAAAATGCATTCGATGAATTCAAAGCATAAAAGGACATTTGCTGTGAATTTCTCGAATCAATGATTACACAGAGGAATCTCTTGCACCGTATGTAAATGAAAAAAGATCACAACAATTTCCAATCGAATGGTTGGTGTTCAATAAACAAACTTAATGCAAGCTGCTTCTCCTTTAAAAAAAATAAAGTAACATTTAATTATGATAACTTTCATTCCATAAATTGATTTGTAAACATCTATTCCGAATAAATAATATTACAAGCACAGCTATGTGGAAAAACATAACATAATGTGAAGACATCAATAATGTTTGATTTATTTTTTTAAGCTAACACGTAGTCATAATGTATGTCAATATAATCTAAACGAGATCTTAAACATGATATACATACATAAGTACACTTTCTCGTGGCTATGGTACAACCAATACCGAAATTTGTAATATTGGATATTAATAATAATATTCATTATATCTACGTGTGGTATGATCTTTGGGTGAAAATGTGACGCATTGGGTCTTGTAAATGCAAATGGTTTTTCGATATTTTCTCTTCGCAAATCACAAAGCAAATAATTCGCAATCGCAGCAGAACTCGCCAGAAAAAAAACATTTAAATATAAAATAATATTTAATTGAAGATGTGTCACAAGTTCCTTGTTTTATATAAAACAAAATAGCATTGACTTATCGATTACTTTGAGGATTATTTTTGTAATGGCTGGTTTAATTATTTTTAACTTTCACATCATTAATGAGACAAATAATTGATTAAAAAAAACTAGATTTCATTTGGCCAGTCGAAGCGAAATATCGCGCGTTAACTCAGATGATCACAAATCGTATGTTATTGTCGGGGCTTACAATATAGCCATGAAGTATCTAATATTTAAATAGTTTTTACCAAATATATATCTTTACCTATAGTTAAAAGCAACTGTGGGTACAGACCCATGTAAAGAAAATCACGGTTGAAACAGACTATGCCAAATTACTTAATACTATTTATAACCGAAATAACAATTAATAATCACACTAAAAATTTAACTCACATAAGTTATCACTAATAAACACTTGATTCAAAGAAACTTGTGACACTGCAAATTGAATATGGCAAAAGAAAACTGTGTTGTACGTACCTGCTCCTCCGTCAGCACTGGGGCCCAGCATGTTATGAACTCGGTTGGCGTACAGCACGAAAGTCGGGTATGGGATGTCGTATTTCCTTGCGGCCTGGGAAAGCGAGAGGCCTTCTTTCAGCACTGAGAAGATGGCTTCGGCCATGGTCTCCGGCCGCCAGGACTTGAGCGGGCCGCGCTCGCGGAAACGCAGGTTGTGCACCAGGCTCTGGTTAGTGTTCCAGCACTTCTGCCACATAGACTGCAGTTGGTACTGGTAGCTATCTGCTGGAAATACAAAAAACACGTATGAACATCCCATTTTACGAAATATACAGCTATGCAGTCACCATTTAAGTATAATACCTCAAACAATAACATTCGCAATTAATTTGTGAATCACTTTAACTTCAATTCAAATAAAACCATCCGTGAGTGACTTCAATGATGTTAACATTGTTAGCAACGCGTCCCTGGACTGTAATGACTTCTTAGCGATAACTATTTTTGGTATCATTTTAAGGACAATTAAATAGTATGCAGTTTTAAACATCTGCAAGTGAATTTACAAATCACAAATGTTCTATAATTAATTGTTATTAGATTAGAATGCTGTATTTGTATTAAGTGCAAGGTACCGTAATCTCAATGATAGTTTCCTGCGACTTACAACCCTTACAACGTTCCCTCTCATTAATATTACATAATAACTAATTATATAAAAAAGGTTTGCATCACGATCTAAAGGTACCAACTTATTTATTTTTTGCATGACCCGTAATTAGATACCTCAATAATTTACTATGTGTCTGCAGTACGAACGTAATTTGCTTCTAATTGGCAATTTAAGGTAATAAAAATGAATGCTTATAGGTAAGTACCTACGGGTTAGACAGAAAATAATAACATTTACATATATCATTGTTCTACGTTTAAGGTTTAACTAAAATAGTCAACTTAACACGTAAACTTTTTGCTTGAATAATTTAATTTCTCTATAATAATATGAAAACAAATGTCAACATACAAAGATAGCAAAAAATATTCCGTGCCAATAACACGAAGCATATAAAATAAAGTATTTGCAAAATAATTATAACTGTCCGTACAATATCGATGTTTAACTGAAGATAATAACATAAAGATAAGCTTGATCAAGTATCAATTGCACACATTTTAGTCAAGTTTAGAAGCTGTTTGACGATGAAGATATTGTGAAATGTGGCCGAAGAAAAATAAGTATATCAAGTATACTTTATTCTAATATTTATTTAATAAAAGTATTATGTTAAGATAAAACGTCAACATTGCGTAGGACCATGCAAAACTAATCAAAAACACCTACATACTGACCTCTTGAAGAACCTACAATTTAGTAAAAAAATGATTAATTATGAAAGGAATAAATGAAACAAACGACTGTAGAGAATGCCAATAACTTTAATTATGGAAAATAAATGTTTCATACAAAACAATAATATGAAGTGCTTTTACAGGGAAACCAACTCTCAATCGCGAAAAACGGAGTTGTAGTCAAAATGAATTAATATTGTGACACAATACAGATTCGCTATAAAAGCACTTACATGTTCTATAGGTGAGCCACAATATCTGTGGACGTGTTTTAAATGCTATTACAGAAAAGACAAAATAGATAGATAGGAAAGATCATGTAAATGAGTTTGATCTTATTGACAAAACACGATCAATTTTAATAGGGTACGTATGCATGTCATGAACAACTTTGAATGATAAATGAGGTACCTACTAAAATCGTTTATCAAACATTTTAGAATATAGGTATTATTTGTACCTATAGTTTGTATACAATTAATAATTACAGTTAACACATAATATTACGTAGTTCGTAAGTATATTTTAAGACGCTGCAACATTGTATAAGATTCCAGTCTTGATCTACAATCAACAGTGAATGTCTACTTTTTATAATAATTTTAACTAGCTATAACCCTCTCTGCTATACGAGTTCGCTATAAAAATTATGGCATACATTCTACGACAGAAATTAAAAATAAGTCATGTTTAAATGATAATTGAGCAAGTGTTTTTTAAGGGACGTATGTGGATACCTAAAATACTTTAAACAATTTAAAAGTATAAGAATGCACTAGTTGCAACAATGTTGTGCAATAAATGACGTTTGTTTCTTACCGACGTCGACCGCAAACGAACAAGCGACACGAGTTAAAAGATTCTTATAGCTTAAATAATAATTACATTTGATCGTAAATCCATTAATATCACTTTCTGTTACTATCATATTTTATATATTTTGATCTTTGATATTTTGTCGTTAACTTAATTCGTTCGCGGTTGGACAAGTGTCTAAATATGATAGATGTAGGTATTATATTTTATCATAAATTTATTTCTATTTACAAAGGCGGGCCCAGTGTTGAATCACAAATAAATGTCAAAAAATTATACCTATATTATGATGAAGATACCAAGACAAACAGCGTTTCTCCTGTCGCGCGGGTTTTCGTCCGCATGCGTGTAACATACGTATGACTTAGCCGACTGCAGTCTTTTCGCGATCCGAGTGCGTGTGTGCATAAAGCGATAGAATGCAAGGAGCACGTGCGGGCCCTAACACGCGCGACAGGAAAGCGCTCAATATGAAAGGCCAGTTATAGACACAATGTGTTTCATGTGTAATTATAACATTAAATGTTGTAATGTTATCCATATAACTTATACCTAGATAAGTTGTATTGCATTGTATTAAATGTTAACCACAAAGGTATAATATTCTCCTACCTAGAAGCACATGCCTTTTTAGACGCCCGTCTATTAAATTTTATTTTTTCAGTCCGCCATTACATTTTCGATTTGACTATAAAACCCTAAAATATTGTTTTCTAAGTTATTCGCTCATCCAACCTTAACTAAACCTATCTCGACTAATAACTAATTTCCCCATTCAATACTAACAAATGCAGAATACTTCGCTTTGATGTTATATAAAAACAATATCGTTCCAGTCCACAAAGTATCCGTATAAAAATATACATGTTTAACTAGTAAATCAACAATTTATTGCTGGTCAGAATTTCAATAATAATTAATTACGTGCAAATTTATGAACTAATAAAAATAGCGAATAGTGTATGTACATCAATATACATAATAATATTCACGTAAAAAATAACGAAACTAAGCGGTATTCAGTGCTAATGAACTAACGAGTGTTTTTACGTATATCTTATTAAATACTTATCATAATCAAATGAATGATTGGTCACGAAATGCGAAGGGATGGCTCAAAATAAAGTACATGTTAAAAATTATAAAATGTATCAGCCTTCATGGGGGCTACGGGCTCTTGAACGCACCAGTCTTTCCTTTGAATCATGCCTATTTAAGGATTAGGAAGGACACCTCTAGGTGCTAAGATGTTCCCTCATATTAGCCACTTCTAAGTCGTGTCTAATGATTCTCAACTTCTACAAACTAAAATAAAAATAACATATTGGTTAAATTCGCAAAAATGGCAGTTATTACGAAACTATTGGCAGACGTTTTAGTTTTACTTTGCGTCTATTATATAATTTCAATACCTAACAGTCCAAAGTAACACAATCCTCCACGTTAACCGTCAGTTCGACAATATTTATATCGTTAAAACTATTTAAGACCCCTTCACT
>DWRC01000141.1:0-10342 GCA_018250675.1 Astraptes naxos | reverse complement strand
GCCACAGATGCGTTGCTACCCCTGAGGACTAAGTTGGAATGCCTCGAATAAGTATGTCTCCCTAACCACATATACCTATACCGATAGTAAAACGTCTCCTTTTCGAAATGGATCCTTCATAAGAGATCAAAGGACGAGCAATGAACACGCGTGGTCCATCAATGAAACAGCAGCAAAGAGACAAAGTTGATGACTCAGTAGGTAATACTATTCCTTAAATAAATGTTGCAGTGTTGTTACAGGGCCATGTTATCCTCTTCAGTGTCAGTAGCGAATATTTCGAGGGTTAAATAAATGATCGTATTAATTTGAGAACGTGCCCGGGTGTCGGCGTTACCCAGCGTCGCTTGTTAACGATGTTACCGAGTTTGTTAACAAACCCGACATAGCTGTGTTAGTTTAATATTAATACAGGTGAATTTACAGTATCATAACTACGGATCAAGTATAGTCAGGTTCATTATCAAAAGAGTTTGAACAGTCATTAGGAGTGGTTGAGTATGACTCTTCTTTACTTCAGGTTATAAATTACGTACTGTATGTTCTTACTGATAAAAAGCAGTGCTACCCTAATGGTTGAAATTCGGTCTCTCAATCGGGGGGACCGAGGTTCAAATCCCAGGCACGCCTCTGACTTTTCGAAGTTATGTGCGTATTAAAATTAATTATCACTTGCTTTAACGGTGAAGCATAACATCGTGAGGAAACCTGCACGCCTCAGACTTATTAAAAAAAGTTCTCAAAGGTGTGTGAATTCAACTAATTCGCACTTGGCCACTGCGGTAGACTATGACCTTACACCCCTCTTACTCGAGAGGAGGCCCGAGCCCAGTAGTGGAACAATAATGGGTTGACCACGTAGGTTCTCACATTGTTGATCTCGATTGTATTATAAAGGATTTGAACTGCACTTGAAGGATGCAAATCTATTTTATCTATTGCAAAAACTGCTTTTATATCTTCTGTCTTAATGTTTACATCTGATCTACCCAACGCTAGGTATTATTTAATCTCTCTTGCCCAGGCTCTCTCGCTTGGCAATATATAAAGTTCTTAAAGAATAAAATCTTTCTTTCCAGCCCTCCTGATTTATTTAATTGGGCAATACATAACTTTCTAGTTTACTTTATTAACGGAATTAATACATTACACATTCTGATGTTAGTAATTCTCCAGTTACCGATGGAAGGAAATCGCCAATTCCAAAGAGTTCAGGATTGTAAGAAATCACAATTAGCAAATTAACCATATCCTTTGAACCGTACGAAACGAGCATCCTCAACTTTTTCTATTCAACAAAATGAAAGTGGGTGTATTACGTTACTTGTCAATATAAATTTATTTGATAAAATTAAAATGAATACCAAAGTTCACTTGATATTAACTGATTAGGTAAATTCCAAGGAAATGAGGGTAAACTTTCTGTAGTTCGCAATGTGGTGGAACTACATAGTATGGTTAGACCGACAAGGACGCTGCACGAGCTGCACCTATTTCTAGCGTGAAATAGTTTAACTGTTGCGTTTTTTAAATGTAATGGGAGTAACAAACGAGCATGTAGCCCACCAGATATTAAGTGGCCACTGCCGCTCATGGACATCTGTAATCAACCCCAGATAAGATCACAGTACCTACTACTTGAGGTCAGCCACGGATGCGATGCTACCCCTGAGGACTAAGTTCGAAGGCCTCGAATAAGTTTGTCTCCCTAACCACACCCTTCGAACCAGAACACAGCAGCGGCCAACACTGGTGTTATAACTTATAACAGCAGTGTTGGTTATAAGACAGATATAGGTGTGGTGGTAGTGCCACAAAGGGTTCTACTACCTTTACAATCCATCCATCCATCCAGCACTTACAAGTAGACAGCATGCTCGGTTATTCAATCACATAAAGAAAAAGTTTGACTTTAGAGGTACTATGTCTACACGGCTACGGCATTTCTGGTTCACTTCACTTACATCACAATCATCAATCAACTTTTCAAGTGTATGATTCGTGCATACGAATAATCAACAATTTTCAGATGTCCGATCATCAAGAATACCTGTTATTCTAAAGATAATCTCTTTCTTTTGGAAAGTTGACTAAAAATCGTTTACAACACTTGATTTCAAAAAGTTTATGGTTGGTAAAGTGTAGTAATAAATATACTCGATGAAAATAATACAGATACCACTAGTATTAAGGTGGCAAGCTAGCAAAGTGGTTGGACAAGTATGATTCAACCGTGGTGGTATCACCGCCACGCCTATTGCTCGCCTGAAGCAGTTCTGGCGTTTCGGTGAAAGGGTGTGGCTGCCGCCTTCTTCAAATGAGACCCCTGTTCTACATGAAATTAAGTAGTCTATGAACGACAGTGGCCAATTACCGCTAGGTTGACCGCATGCTCATTTGCTACTTAAATTTAAAAAAAACGATATAACCGACATTCTAATTTCGGTGAAATATCAGTATGCATATAGAAGCTTCGTTAATAATAGGTACAGACTATTATCGCGGTTTCTCGCCTTTGTTTCGTATCGATTATCAAGACAAAGAACAATAGTGTTACTAAACAGTATCCGATTGTAGTGAAACTTTTTGTTACGATTACCGCCTTCGTAATTTTCAACGCGCCAAAAATACAAGCGCCGGTTGTTTATCATTCGGCCATTTTGTGAACCTTTTGTTCGTAAAATGGCGGTCGTTAACTTTAACAGCCTCTGAAGCTAACAATTAAAAGACATAACGAAGGGACTTGTGTATTTCTAAAATTAAGCTCATTTTCATAAGCATTAAAATTTTATGTAAACACGAATGATGATGGTAAAGTACCTATGTCTTTCCGCTACGTTATGTTGACATTTATTTCTGTATAATGTTTCGTAGGATGTTGCTAACCCTTCGTGGTGCGACTCCAAAGGCTCTACACCACTGTCACGCGTATTTAGACGTTATAACAAGAGTGTTAAGCGCTATTATGGTCAGATATAAAGGCTGTGGTAAGGAAGAGGCACTTTACAAAGCGTTCACAAACCTAGACCCCAGGTTGAGCAACGCATTTGTGTCTGACCACAAATAGGACCTAATCCTATTTAGTGATGTACTTACCATCAAGCGGATCGCATCTTACTGCATTTGCTACTTCTCTATTACGAGTACAAAAGTGTATAATTGTTACGGTAACTTTAATAAAGGCATTGCTTTCAAAGACATGAAGCACACGTGCTTATGCTTATACAAGTTTTGCAAGCAAATGAGTATTCAAGTAAAGGAGGAAGTATGACTTGGAGTAGATTTTAATGGACAAAGTTTTGAATACACCAACTTTATTACTTCGACATGTTATGTGTTAAGTTTGTTTTATGATATACGTTTTTGAACGTAAAGTTCTA
This sequence comes from Astraptes naxos, assembly GCA_018250675.1. Taxonomy (NCBI): domain Eukaryota; kingdom Metazoa; phylum Arthropoda; class Insecta; order Lepidoptera; family Hesperiidae; genus Astraptes; species Astraptes naxos. The sequence continues at coordinate 6,962 of DWRC01000141.1, read as the reverse complement.
TGATTTAACCCATTAGCATTTAAAAGTTACTTCTAGGTTTTTACTACTCAGCACTGACTTCCTAGGTCTACCTGATGGTAAATGGCCACTACTACTACGTGGACATATGTATTCAATCCCAGATTAAGAGACCTACCTTACTTCCTCGACCTATCTCCCTAGCCACAACCTTCGAAACAGTAGGTATACAACAGGGCTTAACGTTGTTGTTATAAGGCCGAAAAATACCATTACTAAACAAACATAAAAAAACTTAATGACATAGAGTTGAACCCAGGACTAATTGTGTCAGGCCATCAAGGTCTCTGCGCCACCTGGTACATCGTTCCCCAATATTGAAAGTAACTCCATACAGTTATAAGCACGTTATATTCATAAGCACGACTTCGTAAGTGGACACGTATTTTTAATTAACTCACGGTGTGCAAGTCACTCTTAAGCAAACTGGGACGGTCCTTGAATAATGTTTGTAGGGCAAAATGTCAGCGAAGTAGGAATACCTACTTTTTTTTTTTTTTTAACAACAACGAAATTGGGTTTTTTTTTTTAAAAAGATGCAATTATACACACTTATGGAGTTTCTTTCGCCGTTTCTTCTCCGTAACGAATAAACCTTCCAAAGCGGTGGTAGATTTTGACGTTCAAAAAGAGTGAATGACTCAACTTTGAATATATGAGATTTTGATTTTTATTTGGATATCCCTTTTTATGTCCTACTGTTGGACTCAACTGGCACATAATCCACCATGCTCGACTAATGCGAATTTGTGAAAGGCCAGATTAGCGGCCTACGAAGCCTCCGACGAGATTTAACTATTGCTTTCCAATGATAAGTGGACCGTGGGCCGTAGGTACTTAGACCACCATTTTTTTGAGGACATCCGTGACGGATCCATCTGCCGTGTGGGTGACAGAAGGTCCACCGCGCCCAACTCTGCTTAACTTAGATTGATTATGATCTACACAAACCATGAGGCTAAGCGCACATTCAAAAGTTAATTATCCAAAAAAATCCACAGAACACGAAAAAATAAATTAAGTCGAGGTCCTTAAAAGCAGTAAATTAACATAATTAATAATTCCGAGTATAACGAATGAACGCTGTTTCCGCAACATTCAGCTTTAAAAATTAAAGAAAAAAATATAAATCTAGGACGAGTGGCACTGGGAAGCCGGAACCCGGTGCAACGTTTGACAGCTTTATTTGTTTTCAACTAGAGCGGGAAGGGAAATATTATAAAAGTTACCGTTTTGAATCGACATAAAATGCTCCGTAAAAATTAGTCAGAGAACTGGGAAAATATGAGAACAGGATTCCGTCCAACTTCGTTATTGAAAATCAAGAAGGTACGAAGAAAAACAATCTTCTTGCTGATTATTGTTTTTGAAAGTTTCATATTGAAGCCGACAAAGACGTTTTGTCTGAATTCAAAGAGTTTTGTTTGTAAGATCAGTTTTACAAACATTTTTTTGTGTCAGGTAGCGAACCCAACACAGCAAAGTTAGTATTAGTATTTGAATATTAGTAATGGATACTTAATTGACGGATTTTGAGCACCTAAACTAACGACTAGCGATGAAATGTACGGATCCAGAAAATATTGGGGGTCTAATTTTCAGATATGTAGACCAATAAAGTAAGCATCATAGAACTATTGGAGATCTTAAAAGTGCTGAACACAACGGTTTTCTGGAACAAAGACCAGCTTAGACCAAATACCCCAACCCTACTTCTAACGTAGATGACCCACTTAGAAGCACAGCAGCGTAAGTAGTTGAAACTTGTTACGAGGGTCGATGGTAAAGTAAATAAAACATCAACCACCGAGCTAATGGGCGACGAAGAGCAACTCGAGATGCCAATTAGCATTACGGCAACCCTCATTACGTACCTACTCAATGCTAAGTGAGAATAAAATGTAACTAAAGGCACCGGTAATATTTTACCTCAGTGTGGCTAATCCCGTAGTAATCGTATCGCTAGGTTATCTTAATGAAATTGTAACGAACCCAACAAAATTTTAAGAAAAAGCTAAAGTTCTACCTGGTATACTCGTAGCCTTTTCTTTTAAGAAAATTTTATGATTATGGTCGAATTGCGAAAATTTAAGCATACATTATAGGTATATACCGTTTGTAAAATTACGGTTTGCCCGGCTTTTCGCATAAACATGATTAATTCTAAGTAACCTCTTTCATTTCAAAAAGTCGGTTAAAATCAACAAACGTTATTGACATTAAATTCGTACAAGTCACAGGTGAAGAAGATAACTGTTACAATTATCATAATATATCATGATAACATGAGTATTATGTTATTTCTATAGATATATTATCCTTATATCTACGGTTATTTCCAAAAAAATACACAAACAACACACGCTGTGGACAGCACGATCAGAGAAAACATTTTAAATAGCATCGATTTTTCACCACAACCAAAAGTTATCAAAACAAGTCGTATCGGGTTAATATCCAAGCATGTTAGACGGGTCAATAATACAGCGAATGCAACAGCACCCACCGAGTTAAGTGGACGACGGCGAGGCAAGTCGAGATGCCAATTACCATTACGACCACCCTCATTAGGCACTCAAGTGCCAAGTGAGAAATAACCGGAGAAGTGCCGTGTTATTATTGAGCTGGGAATGTAATGTGTGGAAGTGGACTGAATTTGGAACAATGATTGATATTGTTTTACCAAATATGCGAACTGGTACGGAATATGAATGACATGGGACAAAAATTTAGTCGCAAATTATCATGCATTTAAAATTTAAAGAAATTATTGTAAATTTGTAGATCTTGTTCTCGTCTGTCATTGAAATACATTATCGTAAGTGGCAATGTTCCTCAATTGACTCAATTCTCTATAATTATAATTTATCCATATTTAGATCTGAAAGAGATCAAAATCTGAGAGCATTCAGCTTAGTTTTTCAATCAATGATTAGCGATAATAATATGCGGTTTATCAGAAGCGGACACTTTTTTTAGTTCTCCTCAAAGTTTTAAAATGGTTATCAAATTATTCGAAGTAATAGTGTCGAAGCGTCCCATTTTGACTACCTCCTTCCTGAATTATCTTCCCGAGATCGGAGAGAAAACTTTATTATTTATACCAGTTATAAACATTAATAACATCTTTTCTTTAACAGTTTCCAAAGTATGATCTTTGGCGAATATTCTTTTGCGCGGAGTTCCGAGACTAATTGAGTAATTCCGCAACTAACTCGATTTCCTTGCTCAGGCATTTTCAATCCAACGTTTCCGGAGACGCGAACCGCTTTTAAATTAGATTTTTTTCGACGCCACTCGAGACCAACTTTTACTTTGACAGAGCAATAAGGACATATTTTTATTGCTGCACAAATTTTTCAACAGTCAGCACGAGAAAAAGTTGTACGAGTTAAAATAAATCTGAGTACGAAATAAACAAATTCCAAACATCTGTATACAATTGCAAGCTTTTTTAACAAAAAATCATGAAATACATATGGAACATGAGTCCAAAGGAAAGTTAAGAAATAGTAAAACATTTTCAGAGAACACAGCCTGTGTCAAATATGCAATACAATTTCGTCAGACATAGCCATAACGTTACCATGGAACTAGCTGTAAGCTGACATCTCCGAAAATATCCCACAACCTATTGTAGCAACATCATACCACACCGCTGATTACGCGGTTTGATTAATCAACATTATAATTGCTAAGGCATGGTTGATATAAAGATCAATAGTTGCATCATGTTCATGTAGCAATATTTGTAAACGCAAATTCACTAGTTAAAAAGGAAATCGTGCGAAATAATTTCAATACTGGAAAACAAAGACTACGGGCAATTTAAGTTTCTATTTCCCTCCCGATCGATCCAACAACGGTTGCCGTATCTTCAATAACTTTATAAACAATACAGCTACAGGCAAGACAAGCTTAGTATGATTACGTTCCCACGAAGACACTAAAAGTATTCCCACACTGACGTCTCTCATATTCCTCATAACAACCATTAATAACGGTATGTTCCTGGCAACATTTACAACGTGCAATAAATTTGCTGCGAAGCGGAAAGTACAAATGGTAAACGTAATCGTTAAGGACAGGTGTCCTTCTCCGAGAATGTGGTATTCGAGAATGTAGTATTTAACGAGCTTAGTAATATCATGGTTACGTAATATTATCTTAGTAAATTAGATAAAGCGTACGATGCATTATCGCATGAAAATATATTTAAACAAACTCGAAGTTACATCGATACCACTATTCATATTGCATAAACTGCTTGAAAGATGTCAAACAAAATTGTATTAATTCATTCATTTACATATGGTAGGTACTTTGTGGTTTTGCTGTTAACCGCCAAATCAAATCCCGACCTACTGCAACATTATTTACATTTCTTTGCTTTATTCGGCTTTGAAGGTAATACTTTGGTACTTAAATGAGTCATTACTGCAATTGTTTGGTTCGCAATCACAACTCTATTTGCGATTGGTTGAAATTGTCCACTTTGTCCACTGCAGTGATTACAATGTTGTAAGACATTAGCTACACTAGCTACTTCTGTTACGCAAAACAAAAACAATACCTGAAGATCATCAAAGTACCGAAACATCACGCATTATTACCTGCTACCAATTCTAAAACCACACAATTTGTTTTCATTAGCAGATGATAATCTGTATTCCGTAGTCGCAGACATTGTAATCAAAGAAACATCAACGAGGTTTACTTCCGCGCGCATTCTAAATCCAGTGCTGGTTGCATCTCATTCACTTAACGAAGCATTGTGGATTGGAGTAAACAGGTCAGTCGAATGCCTGTGGATGGAGGGTTTATTAGTGGATGGAACGAGGAGACAGGAATTGGGGCAGTAGTAATTACACGTGAGCTCTGAGGGCTGTAACCGGCAGAGCTGAAAAACCTTTGTGCTGTTAATATCCGGGTTACGGTTAGTTGAGCAATGACTGCGCATCTGCTTTTAGGGATATGGGTCACTGGGGAAATGGAAACTATCTTGAGGTAGTCGTTTTTCAGGCTGCAGATATTGTGACCTAAAATATCCTATCTATTATATCCCTGATATTTGTTGGAATAATAAAATTGAACAGTTAAACTGTTGGAATGATAAACAGTAACATTTTGGTGTCTTCTCAATAATTAATAGGAGTTAATTTGGATTTCATATTTTTCTGTTTGCTAAGATAATAAATTCACTTGCTGGTGATTACACTAAAATACTTATACAAATACCACAATATAATATACCCCAACCTCATTAAAACAAAACAAGACAACAATAAAAGAAAATTGCCGTCGACGATAGAAAATTTACCAATAGAATTGCAAATGCGTCGCTGGTATTGCGTAATTTCGGCTTTTGTATTCCGGTGGAAAACAACAAAGCCAAATCGATCTTTCTCGCTTTGTAGGCAAAAATGGAATTGAAGAAGGAACTGTCAATCAAAGCCAATGAGCGGAGGTATGTATGACGTCAAACGAACCGGCGAGTCAGTGCTATACAGTAAACAAATAAAAAAGGAGTATAATGCAGTGAGTTTTTGCAACGAATTGGTCATATTAAATAAGAATACTACATCAATTGTAATGTAGTGATCATCAGATACTCGACAAAAGATGGTCTGACGCCGTATAATCGATATTAGAAAGCATAGAGGTTATGTATTCGTTATTCTTAATATCTATGTTCATACTGTCCATTCTTAAGGCCCAGCAAAATCATGCTGTCTCTCCTCGAACAATAATTAACAGTTTTGGTAGGTCTTCCTTTGTTCATATATTACAAGATTAATATGTTTAATAAATTTAATAGACATGGTTCCAACGTTACTTCAAAATATCATGCTTGATAAACATAAAAACCAACGATAGTTTGAAACTCTTGCAGAAAATATTGCTTATTTCTCATTCTTGGAAATAACAATTACCATCGACAAACCAATCAAACCATTGACACTCTTTCTAGATATATATCTAGTTATACCTGTCGCTATTTAGGATTCATCATCACTTTCTAAAGTAGAATACAAGTTATGTATACCTTTATGATTACCATAATTATGGTATTGAGGCCTGAAATTTAGATTTCAGATTGAGACCAAGAGAAAAATAACACATTTGCATTACCACTTGCAAATACACTCTATTGTAGTTTTTCAATAAATTCTAAAGACTAAAATAAGTACGAGAATCATCTAGTAGCAAATGCGGAAGTGAGAGACTACAAGAGGTGACACACATTCTAAAATAGATTGTCAATATTTTGAGAACAAAAAACGGAAAAGAAAATTTCAAGAATTGAGTAACGTTAAATAGTTCTACAACGCTTTACGGAATGGAATGGTCATTATGCGGGTATATTGCCACAAGGGTCATGGGTTGAATTCGTATTGAGATCTCTTAATTATGAATTTGATATAAGATGTCTGGACCTTTGTTTACTTGTTATTGAATGTGTATCCATAGCATCTGAAACATGGAAACTTCTAGTCATTCTATGAGTTCAGAAGTTTCCTTTATAGTCATCAACAAACGACTGTAGTTTAAACATATTGCAAAAGATCGGAGAACTAGTGGACATGTTTCACAATGTTAAGCAGAGGTTATAATAAAGATGAAATTCTCATTCTGTGAGGCTTAAAATTAATCCGTTTCGGAGAAAATTAGATTCATATCTAAATAAACCCACTCGGTGAAGCAAGTTCCTGCGAAATCGTGTCATGATTTAATTCCCAGTCGCATTTCCGAGGACATCTAAGGGCTTATTGGCCTTAATATGGGAACCCAGATATAGAACTACTCGGTGATGCAAAGTATGATTAATATTGGAGTTAACTATGGGATCTTTGTAAAAATCAAGTGTAAAATGAAGTCGGTAAATAAAACCTGTTTTCGATTTAACAATTTTAATTTTTTTGTTGCCATAAGTTAATTAACTT
>DWRC01000140.1:0-10368 GCA_018250675.1 Astraptes naxos | reverse complement strand
TCGTTTATATTTACGTTGTTTACGTTTACATTTGTTCTGGCTTCCACGAAAAAGAGTTTGATCTGATTGGTTTTTTAAAAGATTGGCTTTTATAAATGTTATTTTATGTTTCTGGGGCAGACGGAACGTCCCTAACCTTGTTTTAGCTCAACGTTATTGTTTTACGGGACCTCTCTGTTTTTCAATTTGTCTGCAATAATCTGGCAGTTTTCCACGAGTGCGTCAAAACCTGTCTTTCATATCTACAAATCATATGATTGAAACGGAAATATTCCAAACATACTATGAATTATAAACACTTTTGTGTCGGCTGGCACGTCGGTGGCTGAATTACATATATGTCGAATTGTCGACCATCTTACTCCTTAGGGAAGGCAATACAACAGTGATAAACTATAGGGAAAAGTGTTCGGCGTGGAATTGATTACTGTTGTCGATTGCAGAGATCACTTACTATCAGGTGGCCAGCATGCTCATTCGCTCCCAAAATCTTTAAAAATTAAAAACACTCGTAGATGCCAAGAACGTGGGTCCGCAGTAATTACCGAGTCACCCTTAACTAGTGGGTTTGAGAGGCTTATAAGCTCTTCGACGAATGGATCGACACGACTCATCAGGTTTATATACGATTTCAGGGGTGACTTTGGAAGCCTAAAGAATTTATAAACTAGCTACAAACACCTCTAATGTTTGAATTTGCACTTCTTTAGTTAATTCGTTCCTAAAGAACTAAATTAGACAAACACGTTAGACAAAAACATGAGATTTTTCATTCATCCACATAAACACTGCGAAAATAAACGTATGCACTTAAAATCGCTACATAAAACTATAAAATACACTACACAAAACTATAAAAGTACAAAATTACGTTTAAAATGTTTTGATAGGAATTTTATTTGAGTTGTTGGCGGATAATTTTAATCCATCTCTATAAGTAACAGACCCAGGGTACTCTAAAGTTGATCTGAAATTCAGCTTCATCTCTACTGTACCTAATGTACCTGTACCTAATGAAATCTTACTCATTGCTTAAGCGAAATCGTTATAGGTAAGCTATAGTTTTGGTTGTGCGGCTGAAAGTGTGTTTATAGCATCCGACTTCCTGCCATATACCGGCGAAAATACCGTTACGCCAGTTCAACTAAACTCCATCGATTTACATACGCAAATCATGAACAATTGCCAACAATGCACGTCCGAAATATGACGGCTCTTCTCAGGCAGTTTTATTACTTATTTCCTTCCGCCTAAGAATAACAATCACTCATGCTTACCACAATCAATCTTCAAACAACAAGTACTTGTAGCTCATTAGCACTTAAGTATGTATTCGTATATTAATGACTAGTTGTTACTGTTGATAGCAGGTTTTAGTATTGAAAGCATATCATCATTTGCATGTCAAAGGATTCCGACGCACGCAAACACATCTCTATTCACCTATACATCAAAAGCTTCGTTGAATGTTTAAAACAGACTGAGCAAAAGTAGAGCAGACGTACGGAAGTTAATGACAATAACTTCTTTCGATTCTCAAACCAAACATTATTATGTAGGTATTTTTTCGTCACTTTGGAGCAATATATTTTATATGTTTTAATACTTGTATGAACGGTTGTAGACAGTCCTAACGGAAACGACCTTAAACAAAAACAAACGAATGCCGCTTGGTGCCTTAAAAAAATTACACTCGTTAGTGCATCCGGTGAATTACGATTGCGCGTGGTCTTTTTGCTGCGCGTCAGATTCTAAAAAGAAGCTGATCGGACGTACAGCATAGCACACAGCAAGGGAGAGTATCCTGTCGCACCGGGCGCGGGGAGGGCAGGCATCCATGAATGGCCCTAACGAACTCGCTGGCCTTGGCGAGACGGCCCAACTCCGCCCTGTGCGCCGCGACTAGCCATCGATACAAATTATGGATGTCACAAATCGGCCACTACGACCTCAGGCTCGAAATACTTGCATACAAAATGATAATAAATATCGACGTTCGAATTCTCCCGGGGCCTAACAGTGTTTGATATCTACCTTTTTCCTACAATGACATTTTTCTTATGGCGTTTCAAATATTAAAGAACGCAATTATAGGACCACGTAACAGATACATAACAGGAAACGCCAGAGTTGTTGCATTATACATGTACACGCTCATATATGTGGCCATACGCGGTAAACATCTCATTCACGATCCTTTGATTGAGCCTGAATGAGTGACGTGCTCTGTGTATACAATTTGCCGCGTAACAGGAAGTGAAACGAGTCCAACTATATCAAGGACGCTAATGTTGCAACTGGAATTTTATTACTATGCTACGCATCGTAACAATCGCTATCATTTAAAATTTCTCTTCATTGCTTGTATACGTGTTGCATAGAAAACGACACAAATTACTTCTTGTTAGTCGTACACTCTTGCCAGAGTGGTCATGGTTGTGATGCTAAGAGCGTTCAGAGAGTCCTCGTCCTCGCCAAGAGTTGAAGCTGTTTGTGTAATCATTATCTACTTTTGCCGATTAGTTACTAGCAGATTAGTAGCATTTCTATAATACTAGATTGAGGATTGTTTTGTACTTTTTAGTGAATCCGTCCGTTGAATCGGCCTCTTGCACGCTTTCCCTCTATCTGCCCTAATACAACAAGCCGTTCGATCGAGTCCTCGTTCCTGACATCCTCAAAGAGCTTTAAGCACTGCCAAAATCATTCAACTGAGCCCTAAATATTTAATCTCTTTGGGCATTTTACTATTGCAATAAGCCTATTATTGATCCGGAGTCCTTTGAAGATTGAGTTATTGCAGTGAAATGGTGTCCATGGAATTTTCAACACGCGTCTCCAACACATGTCCTGTACATCGACTTTCCAGCTAATTTGTTTCTTTAAAGTCCGGCTATCAATTCCATATCGAAAGATTGGAAGGGAATTACACACAAATTTATTAGGAAACAAATTTGTTTCAGTATGTTTAATACAATACAAATCGAGAAGATTAGAATATAAAATGTGGCCAATAAGACGAAGACAGTCTGGTTAGGGTCGTGACTGCGGACATTAATATTATTCGTCCGAGGTTCATTTATAACCGTCCGTACACAATGAGCAGCGAACAAAACAAGTGTCCAGACGACGTTAAACATTAATACTTACATAAATCTACACAGAGGGATTTATCATCAGGCAAAGCAAACAATTTTGTAAGGAAATAACAAAGAGCCATCTTCTGCACCCACGCGGAGAGGAAACGGCGTTAAAGCGACGTCAATGCAAGAAAAAGTGCTCTTGGTAAGCTATGAACTTGTTGCTTACTTGGACAAGAACAATATCAAATACAGATTCCTATCTCTTCCATCCATTATCTCATAGAATTCCACTTCTGGGCATAAGCTCTCCAAAGGCAGGATCATTATGTAACCTACTGATTACCTGTACATGTTAGTGATTTTATTAGACGAAAACTTTGCAAGATGACGTTGCTTCTCTTCCTTTTAAACAGAGCCAGTGTATCTTATGGACACGGCAAGCTAATTCAATCAATCCAGTAAATACAAAGGCTTCCGTACAAATTAATGCGATTTATAAGAATACAGATGAACAGAAGTGTAGAGTTGATGTGACCTTGAGTGAGGATCAGCAGGCGGCAGGCGGCACGCTAACCCAATTCACGGTGCGTGCCCGCACGTGCCTCAGAGGGATTACGATGCGGCTAATGACGCTCACACATCTGGTCAAGCGGTCCTTGTTTCATCTCTATTTAATACACAATTATATAACTTAAGACGTAACAAAACAGGTATTACTCATCTATTTACTTTTAAAATAAAATAAAATCATTTTGATCATTTTGGATCAATGAATTACTTTTATTAACTAAAAACACATTACCCTCCTTCTGATGCAGTCAGATAAAACAAACACGTAGTTGAATTTATAACTACATTATGCTTGTAAGATTTTTCAGCTTGACTAAAACAACAACTCAACCGATGCCTACTAATTTAATCCCTTTAAGTCCACAATAATACACGGTCACACATCCTCAAACATTAGAGTTCGAAAAGCACTTAACTCTCAAACAGGACCAATTTGTAAAAACGAAGTTAGTTTAGTGAAGACCCAATACTTCCTCTTTCGGTACACCAGTTTACCTTTGTCGTCAGCACACATCCTCAGTGTGTTATTATAATAATGTGAGTTCCAAGACATCCGTCCGTCTTTTCATAATGTAAGCAAGTTGAGCTATGTACATAAAAGCATCATTATCAATTCATAACGAGCAAATGTTATTAACATTTACTGCTTTTTGCTTTGATACTAGTGTAAAAAAAACTCAAACTAATTAAAATTATTATTCTATTATAAGTAATTTCCTTTAAGAAGTTTATTCTCAGGCAAAGTCCGAAACGCACGGAAGTCTATATTACGCCGCGTCACGGTGTTCGTATGCTCGCTCAAGCATTGTATGACCAAACACTGGTGTACGGTAGATAGATCTATCAACTTTTCGAAAAAGAAATGCTCAACTAGTATTCCCGGCGCACTAATCACGATCCAAGCTACATCAACTTGGCAGAAAGTGGAGTGCTCTACAAAACTTTTCATCGGTGCAAAGCGATTACAATTCGTACCAGTTTAATTCAGCGCGCAATGCTTTGACGGGAGGTGGGTTCGTGATCTATGATTGACTACGGCATTCCCACAGCTCTCCATCAGCCACACTATTCAAGCACGAATTCCGATTCATGTTACCCAGTGAAGTAAATGCCAAAGCCATTATCATTTTGTGTCGCTTAAATTACCATTGCAGATCCGTGAACGGACGTTGACCTGGATTCGTGCGGCGGACCTCGGTCGAGCACTAGCGAATACTGTCAGTAGCCCCAGGGTTTAGCAATCACATCACAACGTGGTTCTGCGTGCGAACAGAATAAGATGAGGGGACTTGAAGACTTCCTGACGTGTGAACAATACCTCATTACAGCGCAGTGTTACCAATAACTAAACTGAGGAAGTCGATATCTATTCGCACGGCACAATAGGTGAGCGACATCCGAAGCTCATTACTGGCGCTCGTTTCCGTTGGCGATTTAACACGCGACCGCCGTCTCATTAAGCTGGGCTGCTCAACAAACGCCAAGCGCTCACTGTGTAATACATTACATATAATTGCGATCGATTATGCACATTACAAAATTGGTGATTGACTACAATAAGTGCTAAGACTACAATAATCGGATGGTGCAGCGCGAACTTTATTTAATGAAGATACAAATATTATTAAATAGTACCTGCCTATTGCTTAATAAAACCCCATAAATACGAGGATGTTATCATCAATTTAAATCAGTACAAGTACTTACGATACATGGAAAGGGGTACATCTGAAGAAGGCAATTTTGCTACGATGAGATGATTTTAATTTTGTCATGTTGTTCGAGTACTATCGTCAAGAATCGTAAACATTGCCGACCTTGGCGGGCGTTTGTTTACAGATCCTCGACGATTTGGCAAATGAACTCGCATCCGTAGTTTACTTTATAATATGATGACGGCATTGTTTGACTACCATTTTGATAGTTTATTGACTGTCATAAAATCCTACAATAGGGTGTACTCTTTCCGTTCGCAAATATTTCTTCTAACAAATGTATTTGATCGACACTAAGACGATTTACAAGTGTAGAGAAGTCCGAATACTAATTTCTATTCAATTATTGCCTTTTCAGACATACTCGTACAAATGGCTTGCTTCGTTTTTCATGTAAACAGAAGAAATATGTACATTTAATGTTAAAAAGAAGGAACTCTTTGATACTCCTACGCGGTTACGTATGTCGTATGTTTATCTGTAATACTCTGAATGGTTACTTATTGCACGGTAACTAATCTTTGTAAAACAATGTTCTGTTTGAAATGCCTCTTCCACAGAACCCTTAGCCATTATCTTGTCTTAATCGTATTTTCTCTTCGTACGCCTACACAGACTGAGATTCTCGGACGTGTTTTATTGTAGGGACATTGAATAAAATGTCAATAAAGAAAAACAAACAGAACGTGAGGACGCATCCATGCACGTGTCGGTGATCCGTGAGCAATGGGCAGGACATAAAGTGTGCAAACACGATTTGTTTTGTGCAAACATTGTGGTTATCTCGGGTGTTCACTGTCGGGTTTTATCTATGCACCACCTACGCCGCACCAGCCGCGCGTACAGGCACAAGAGACGTGCGTGCTCCGTGTGGCAAACATTTGCCGAGTCAATATTTGTCACAAGCCCCCGCTATTGCAAGAGGCCGCCCTGAAAAGACTTTACACAACATGCATAGGGAATGTCCTCCAAATTGTTTTCTGTCGCGCAGCTTACAAATAATATGTGCCGTTCTATTGAAAAATTACTCTCATCCTAGGCACTAATTCCTTTACTGATATTAATTTCACATCTTAAGTTACATTTACTTATTGCAACTGCAACTTTGTCTGACATCCTTTTGAATGAATAAACCGACAATCTTCATAGATATAAACGAGCAGTCAGTAAACGTGAAATTAATTCCAGGTTGAGATCTCCCGAGAAAGATCCCGACTGAGTAAAGCGATGGTCGCTGTTTTAATGAATATATTTTTACAGGGCACCAGTACATCTCACGGCGGAAAACGCATAATGACTTCCTTTGAACGGACGACGAAAAACATCGAAAATAAATCAACGTTGAGAATCTAACTGACTTGATAGCACGTTGATCGGGCCAAGAGATACATTTATAATTCAACAGCGAAAGTAATCCTTTGTCGTTTATCTTCCTACGCAAATTTGCTCACCATCAGGTGTACCATAAGTATCAACTTAAACCAAATGACAAAACTTCAATAGCCACTGCATATATTGCAATCAGTCATTAAACTGTGTATAGCTTGAAAATATTAAGTATATTTTCAAGCTATACACAATGGTCCAAACAGTTAAAAGTAACTACCATAATTATAGCAAAGTCTCGAGAAATAATCTAGAAATGACACGTGTCCGAAGTTGATCGACATGATACATATAAAATACGCACGAAAGTAGGTACCTAGATACACAGCGCGTGCCAAGATAAATCTTTTATACAAAACATATGGCAAAACACTTCGATTTATGCAGCTGGCAGTTAGAAGAGCTGAAAAAGCAAATCCCTTGGCGGATGTGGAAACGCGTTCGGCATAGCGCGAGACCAGCGTCCACCGGCGATTCTAATTCCGATATATCCTGCGAATTTCCTGCTCGCAGCGGACACGCCGTGTACGTACTCGAGGGTAATGCAGATGATTGTCCAAACTGAATTGAGACGATTTGTTTTTAAACGACAAATGTGCCAGGTAGATCCGTTAAAATTGATAATTGAAAAATCCTTACATTTATATCTGGTAGTTACTGCATTCATTGTTGGTATTTCTTTACCAATTGAGGACAATTTGATCTCTTTTATATAAATTTTGACTATCAGTTCGATAATACTAGACTTATACTAAACGATATTACGATCAAGTTAAATCTCAGGATAGCGTTAGCAGGTGGGTTCTACAATACTCTACATATTATAAGTGCACAAGCAAGTACTTGTATATGGCCACTCCCTTCTGCGTCTCCCTAACTGTAGATAGTTACATACTTTTTATCCCACCGAATTTCTACGAATTGACGGATTTATACGCAACTGAATATATTAGGTACTTTTGAGCTTATATGGCATTGACATTTAAGGCCAGAAGTCAGTGGTTACATATGCAATAAAATTATTTAATAAGTTCAAAGTCAACATTTTAATTGTAAGTAGAGTGCTTTCATTCCACCCGCAATTATACACGAGACGCTGATTTATTACGTGAAAAGTAAATGAATGCTACTAATTTAATTTTTTGCGATATATTCTAAGTGATTAATTAATCAAAGCGACCCATTACCATAAATGAAAATCTTTGAACATGTTCGTATGAATCTGGAAAGTACAAATTGTAAGTGCGTAATATCAATCAGATCCGGCTCTTGACACTGGCACAATTAATTATTATTTATGCCTTCACACAATGTAATCTAGCCGTATGAGTTACAAATGTAGCTATGCCGTCTAATAACAAAAACAAACTGATTTATGTTGCCAACAATAGACAAGCCAGTGTTTACTCGCACCGCAAGCAACATAAACAATTATACGGCTGTCCAGTATCTTTCATACCGATCATCAGAGGCATTCATCAATAAATTTGCAACAACACGATCATCTCATCCAAGAGGCTCATCAAAAATGCTAAGTTGGATCAATTCTTGTTGGACGCAGGTTTCTTGTGGCATAGTTTCATCACATCAAATAAATATAAAGTGTTCAATAAATTTAAGATTAAACTGTCTATAAGGCGCACCGATTGATACGTATGATTGACTTTAGCATCGTGCAGGTCACCGATCAGAATGTATGTACTATAAATTCTTTGAATGTGCTTGAAACTAGTTACAATTGTTATTTAGTTGCGCTCAAAGCTAGTCAGTAACCAGTCCGCGCGGACTATTTGGACGCGTCCGATGAATGAGCAAGTTAACACCTATTGTTTCCGCTGCTGCGTACGCTCTCATCATTCCCTGCACCACAACACACCTAACGTTCAATGCTTCTTGGAAAGACTACGATTGTTCACTTCTCAGGACGGCACCTTTGGCAAGCGCTACAACCTGGAAACTTCTTAACAGTTCCGGGAATAACATTATGGAGTTTACATTTGCAAAGAGGAAAATTGGAAAACGAGGCATGAGTATAATCATACGTTGACCATGGACATGATGATAGGTTAGTTGAGTAATAGCTTACTGGAATCGAACCGTAACTTGCAATTTCGAGACGATGTATAGGATAACAATATGTTCAAAAGAATATGAGCATGAATTGTGTGGTCGGTCACAGTCCAGGACCTCGTCATGGGAATGTGGCGCTGCAGATTATAATTCTCGGCGAAGACGTATGAGTGGGGGCCACGGTATTTGATTCCGTAGGTAGAATGTAAACGCACTCGTGGGAAGTATAATGAATAAGGTAGTAGTCGCTTTTAACGCCTGGGTAATAATCATGTAGGTACATTTGAAAAACTACTTTAATCTGATATTAAAATGTTGCATTCTTAAACTCAACAGGAAAGTAATGTAACGAAAAAACATGAAGCAGCAACATTGTATGCTACACATATACAGATTCAATGTTTACACGTGGGGAAGCCCTATAAAATTGTTACATAACGTCTTCTGCCCACGCAACGAATGATCAATGGCATTGACAGCTAAACAAAAACAGGAATAATCGCTGCGTACATGCATAACTGTAGCAGACGTGTTGATCATCAAAGAAAAAGTAACGCAGATACACGAGTTTAATACGATGTTCTCGTATCCTTCGAACGTGTTACGTGCAAATGATAACTTGCTTAAGGCGAAGATATCAATAATAAAAGATTAACAGCAAGCATTATGATTATGGACGTCTTTTTTAACCGACTATATTTATAAGCACATTTGAGAATATTGGACGACAAGTAATCGTGTTTATGCCATCAATAAAGAATCGTGACCGGCGATCGACCGGTCGATCAAAGACAAAACGCAGCGGGCGACGAATGACGACGATGTCCCCACATTTAATTGGACATCGGCCTTTAAAGGCGGATTTTGTCTTAAGTGTCCGCACATCACGAATCCGACCTGTCGCCGTGTCGTAGGAGAGGATGTTGGGGTAAGGGGCGCAGGAGGCGGCTACACGATATCCCTTTTACGCGGACCAATTAACGGACACCGACGGACCGGATGTGCGTACACATATGCATTAGCACCTCCGTCCTTCTTTAATCTTTTTATGCCCGTACAAATTTGTCTTGGGAAAATTTACACAAGCCTCGGCAAAATTCGTTTAAGCGACTTTAAAGCCAGTTTGTGGCGGAGATTTTATCTGAATTTATTACTGAACTTTTTATTAGTGTCGGTCGGCCAAAGTCTCATAGCCGGCCATGTGACTAAACACATTAACATGAATTAAACAAATGATATTCGGAATCTATATGCAGACTTGTGTCTATTTGGTTTATTCATACGTGTTCGTCCACTCCACTCTTACGCGGTCGACCGTCCTTGGCTTTATAGATGTGTGTTTATCTATCGCAGGCAGGACATTAGAGCTCATTGAGAATCCGTGCATAAGTGCACTTGTATTCCGCGTGCGTCGCGTTGCGTCCGACCATAGGACGCGTCTTAATGGCCGACCCATTATGGATCAAGGAGAACTTTAATTTGAGACGCAAAATAAAACATAAGTACCTCCATAACGTATATGTATGATGACCATGGAGATGAAT
>DWRC01000139.1:0-10375 GCA_018250675.1 Astraptes naxos | reverse complement strand
AATGGTTGAAACTTGGCCTCTCAGTCGGGAGGTCCGAGGTTCAAATCCCAGGCACGCACCTCTGATTTATGTGCGTAATAGAGATTAATTTTCACTTGCTTTAACGGCGAAGGAAAACATTGCGAGGAAACCTGCATACCAGGGAGTTCCTAAAAAGTTCTCAAAGGAATGTGAAGTCTACCAATTCGCACTTGGCCAGCGTGGTGGACTAAGGCCTAAATCCCTCTCACAGCGAGGGGCGACCCGTGCCCAGCAGTGGGACAATAATGGGTTGACGACGATATATGTAAGGTGTTAGAAAACTTCAATAACGTGATTGAGATTATTGGGGCCATCTCTTGATCACTTGCGGGAAGTTGCTGAAACCAAATCTGAATCATTTATGGAAGAATGAATTGTAGTATTTATTTTCCTTCACCACACATTTGCTTATTTTGTAGAAAAAATAATAGTGGAAATGTACTTTCAGGAATCCCCCAAAAGACCGCACGTTGCGGTTGATTGAACACACGCAAGTCAACATCACCATATACTCCGTGTTGGTCTCTTGCTCAATCCTGGGTATTCTACTGGCTACTGGTTTCCTGGCTATGAATATCCATTACCGAAATCAACGGTACGTAAATGTTAAAAGTTCAATATATTTATGATTTAAATTACACTTTGTTTGCTCTTTTCTAATGTACGGTCTTTGACCGCACATTGCTGACCACGCATTTACGCCAAACGTACATAACATTCAGTGCATTTCATGTCGCGTACTAGAAAAGACAATTCGCGAGTGTACTCATTTTATCACTCATTTTAATCTAGCAATAAAGACGTTTATCATTCAAAATCTTTAAGTATCATTTCACAACTATCAAACGGTGTCCCCGACATCTAATAAGATTGAAATAGCACTATGGACAACTTTAATATGACTCCATATATGTAGAAGAGGTTGAGGTTCTACCTGAATACCTGAAGCTAATTACATATATGTCTCAGACGTGTATCAGATGTGTGAATCTTGTGAACTAACATGATCGTTGCATATGTAAATCTGCCGGCATTTACACTCTTCTACCGACACACAATTGCTTCACGCTGGAATAAGTGTAGCCATGGTAACTTTTCTATAAAATCATATAAGTTTTTACCGCCTCATCTACCACTCATTTCTACACTCATTTTATCATATTTCAACTGGTCTTCCCCAGATACATTAAAATGTCCTCACCGCATCTCAACAACCTCATCATCGTGGGCTGCATGCTCACCTACTTGAGCGTGATTTTCCTTGGACTGGATTCCAGCCTTAGCAGCATAGGTATGTGCCAATACAGTTAGAGGTTTCTTTAAACGTTGTACTTACTTAACGCATTCATAAAATATCTTTGTGTCCACTCTACCTTTGGGATCGAAGGTAAAATAACAATATCTACTAATAGTAAACTAAATTTCGCTGCCCAATTATTACTTACTACTTCCAAATTGGTCAACGATGAAACTAATATTAAAAGCGAAACTAAAATGTTAGCACTTTCGATTCGCATGTCGCTAGCACATCGTCCGTCACGCTGTTCCATGAACTCATCATTTTCATTAATTCTTAGGTCTTTCTCAGGAAACGCCGCGAGGAGGTAATAGCTTGCTCCCATCCCCAGCTTGAGCTTCGACCCTGGGCCGTTCAGAACCCGCCAACCAAATTTTGGGAACTAGATCCCTTTGAATCTGTCTCGACCACTATCTGAGAAAGACCTAGGTCGTTTTCTAGGTCACAGGAGTCGACAGCATGTTTCCAAGTTTTGGTTTTGTTTCCTTTATCCGCGACGCTTTATATAATGGTATGTGGTGTTCTGTGTAATTTTCAAGGCTTTGTCACATCCAGTGTTGTAAGTACTTTGATTTTGTTTAGAAATATTATGATTTCTTATGTGGCATCTTTTCATTGACCATTCTGCTCAACTCCTTCGCTATGAGCGGTGTATCATTGCTTCCTTGTACTTCTTTCTAATCTACTTTTAAATAAAACGCATGTTTAATTAAAAACAAAGCTGATAAAATTCATCTGTTAAATTATTTAAATATTTTAACACTATCGCCAAAAAACTAGCAAGTATTTGTATGTTTTATGATAGATTGTGATACATTTCTCTTTGGATTTACGAAGCACCACTTGTGTCACAAATTAAGTATGGTTCAAATTAAAATAACAACAGTTTCAAAGGCTATGGTTGAAACCACAGGTTGTAACAAAACAAAGTTACAAATCCGGATGACAAATTTCAATTTGGAATGCATGCGATACAAATACTTACGGATCAATTATATCATTAATGTTTCCATGTCCACAGCTGCTTTCCCCTATATCTGCACGGCCAGAGCATGGCTTCTGATGGCCGGGTTTAGTTTTGCCTTTGGAGCAATGTTCTCCAAGACTTGGAGAGTTCATTCCATCTTCACGGATGTCAAACTCAACAAAAAGGTATTCAGACATTTAAGTCTACGTAATTAATTAGGTAATTAGTTACAAACGTACAACAGAGATTTAAATATTACCTGAGATTGGTCATAGATCTGTTGCTAGTTTGCTAACCTTGAGGACTAAGTTGGAATGCCCCAAATTAAAGCACCTTGCCACACACGCTCTAGACTAGAACAAAGCAGCACTAACACCCCTATAATAAGTGTGGCGGTGGTGCTTTTGAAATCGAACTATAAAGAGTTCTACCACCTCCAAAGCAACATAATGAAGGATTAGAAAATCAGAGTATTGTTCCTAGTATCTAGGATTTCCACTTAGGCCATGGTCTTTACACCGCAAATTTATCTCATTGCAGGTGATAAAAGACTACCAGTTGTTCATGGTCGTAGGCGTCTTGCTGTGCATCGACGTGGCCATCATGACCACGTGGCAGATTTCCGATCCTTTCTACCGGGAGACTAAGCAAATGGACGCCATTGTAAGAAACTTCTAATCAGTCAACGTCATTTTAAACTGTTTCCATGAGTTAAATGCTACTTCGCTTATTTCATATAGTGTTTATTCATAGGATCAGGCAGCGGCCTAAAAGCTTGTAGGGCATAACATAGGGCAGCTTTATATCTAACATTTGCTTATTCTAAACTTTTGGGGCCCAATGACTATGTAACTTCAGCCAAACGCCTTTCTTTTCCATAAGTTCCCATTCCGTAAGAATGAATCTAATTACCTTCTATCTTTTCCGTATAAAATTACACAACCTTCTTCCATTCTGTACTTTCCAGGCTCATCCAACAAGTGAAGATATCGTCATAGTTCAGGAAAATGAGTATTGTCAATCGGAAAATATGTCAATTTTCATTGGCATTATTTACGCTTACAAAGGACTCCTGTTGGTAATTATTCATTTCAATTAGCAAAAGATTGTGTTTCAAATAATACACCTCACTTACACGCATCATATATGTCTGTTCCAGATATTTGGAGCGTTCCTTGCATGGGAGACGAGACACGTGTCAATACCTGCATTGAACGACTCGAAGCACATTGGCTTGTCCGTGTACAATGTCTTCATCATGTGTATAATGGGGGCTCCCATTGCTCTTGTAAGTTTAACAATTCTTCTTTAGAAATTTTTATTATTTATTATTATTTATTATTTATTTATTAAAAAGATAACAGCGATCCAGCAGCATCCAAATTACCAGCAGGATTATCATAATTTTTATTTTACTGTCGTAATCTTCTGTAATGCTTTTAAATTCGTGATGACTTGTCAAGAAGAATTTGCATCCTGGTACCGTATAAAGTCACGGTGCTGTGATGCTCTTAACTCGAGATTGTCAAGGAATCTCTTTGGTCGGCAAAAAGTACTATCTTTTTTTAAATTTTGCTGCGTCCGAAAATTTGCCAAGGGTTGTTATTTATTTACCTACGGCACGCTACGCATATTTTCTAACTTTCTATATTTCAATCTACGTACTAAATGTATGGATCGTTTAATTTCCAGGTACTTGCTGACCATAAGGATGCGTTGTTCGTTCTCATAGCAATATTTATCATCTTCTGTACAACAGCCACACTCTGCCTGGTATTTGTACCGAAGGTAAGTCATAACTACAATATGTATAATGTTCAATCTATCTATCAGCTTCAAAAGACCACTGCACTTTTCTGTGCATGCTTGTACAAACATGTATAATACTTTTGCTTATATTGCAATATTGCTTTTACAATTTGCTGAATCCCTTTTTATGCCCCAATGGATTATTTCATGGACTTAAGACTCATATTTCAAAGAATCAACAAGGCATCAGAATACTTACTATTACCTACCATTCATTTCATCAATGAATATAACATCATCTTTCTTCATGGTGCTTCACGTACTTAACCAAATCATATGTTCTCCCAGCTGCTGGAGCTCCGCCGCAACGGGCAGCCGGGCGCGGCGGGCGCGCGCATCCGCGCCACGCTGCGGCCCGCGTCCTCGCACGAGTGCCGCGAGCCGGGCCCCGAGCTCGAGCGGCGCATGAAGGAGCTGCGCCAGTACAACAACCGGTACCGCCGGACGCTGCAGGCGAAGGAGAATGAACTGCAGGTGAGGGTACTGGGGAAGGTGTGGATAATGAGACCTCATAAGTGATCGCTGATTCTAAACATCTCTACCTAAATTCTATAATGGATCTCCATACTGAACGCCTAAAGCTTAATCTAAAACTAAAGCTATAGCTGATTTGGACAACAGTAAATTCTGTAATGAACTGCGTACAATCCAGAACATCTGTGAACTGTGATAAATCTTAAAAAATACGTATGAAGAGAATAGGTTAAGTGTAGGTGAAAAAAGCAAGACGTTATGAAACCATAGATTTGAGTTAAATAAAAAGTTTTGTTAAATAAATTATGTAATGAACTGTGCGATTCTATGGTCACCTTAGCAGTTGGTATAAAAGATCAGTACGTGCTCTTTCACGCTCTTATTGCAATGATATCTTATTGTCTTTTCCAACACAGATGCTGTTAAGCAAACTAGGTTGTGACGCTAGCTCGGACTCTTCAACGCGAGACTCCAAATCGCCCGCCACCCAGAGAACACGCTTGCCCGTCCCAAAAGAAAACATCAGTCATCCCGGTAATAGTATAATTTAAAACCAATTAAGTAAGCTTTCTATAAAGTATGTTTCTTCAAGTAACAAATAATAATTTGTATTTTCAACAGAGATTTCTGAATTGTATAGCAATATAAATAAAGTAAAGTAAGACAAATTTAGTTTTAAACAATTTAAATATCTCTAAAATATAACAATAGTTCTAGTACGTTGGACGCAAACAGGCATGATTCCTGCCTGGTTAAAAATATTTCTATCTTCCATGGACTATGGACCACGAATAAGGCAAGAGACTAGAAGGGGATTTAACGATGATGAATATGATCATAAACGACGTAACTACTCCTAGAGGTTTTTAATAGAAATTAAAGTATAATTTTGTACAAATTTTATCTGAACAGAAACAAGTGATATTACATCGATGTGCAGCCTCAGCGCAGCCTCCGCTGGAGTTGAAACTGAATATATCAATTTGCAGACGACAGTTGAAAAGTAAGTGCAGGAACATTTTAATTATGCTAAAAATATATGCCTATTCTCAAGAATTCCAATTTAAGTAATATGGAAGAAAATCTATAGGTTGTACATCGATTGATCCTGGACCAAGTCGATTGCA
This sequence comes from Astraptes naxos, assembly GCA_018250675.1. Lineage (NCBI taxonomy): Eukaryota > Metazoa > Arthropoda > Insecta > Lepidoptera > Hesperiidae > Astraptes > Astraptes naxos. Next base: position 4,680 of record DWRC01000139.1, on the reverse strand, counting down.
CTGAATTCTTTTAAAATATTGTTTACTGAAATAATGCAAATAATGAATAATGTGATAAAAGGTATAACTAACGAATACCCATGATACTATTAAGAATTGAGACTGCTTTGTTTCATCTTATAATATTTCAGACCAAAACCATCAGCACCACCAGAACCAATCAAAGAGGTCACAATCAAGGAACCGAAGAAAGAACAGACAAAGAACGTGTCGTTCAAGAATCATCTGGACTATACAAGTCCACCGCCGTCTTCGAAGGCCGTTCCAGAAAAAGATCAGTTAGCGAAACTGCCTTACGGGTGGTCAACGGAGGTATTGTAGAATTTATCTTATTCTATGCCTATACCCAGCAGCTTATGTCCAGCAGTGGACCTCAAAAGGATGATGGAAAAGCTGTTACTTTCACATTGCACACAGACACTTCAATTATATTTATTTGTATAGATATTTCAGGAACCTCCGGAACCTCCGAAACCTGCAACAAAACTATCAGAACCGGCAAAAGCAGAAACAAAGACCATACCAGCATTGAAAGCAACTGATACTCCGATGGTCAAGTCTGTTCCTGCCAAGGTTCAAGAACCCATGTATACTAAGGCAGCTACACCAAAGGTTTGATATTTTCAATGTCATTAAATTTATCATCTTCAAGTTAGATTATGAATCTTATCTTTTACATCTTTCTTTATCAACCATCAACCCTTTTTATATCACTTCTGTGTACGCGTCTCTTCTTAAAATGTGAGAAGAATGTGATTTGTAAGGCAAGTTTTTTGTCTGGTGTTTGTCTATCACTGCAAGATTGTCACACCAATATTTACTGTGCAGACTCCAGAACTTCAGAAGAAAGTTAAAACCCAAGAGTCGATGCCTGCCAAGACAACACCATCGAGAGATCCCAGAGAGAAGACGGCTCCGCGAGGCCATCGAAGAATGTCAAGCATTAGCCAGGCTGCGCTGCTCACAGATCTGATGCATGTGTCTGTTGATCAGGATGATATTGAGCCACCACCGGGATTGGAGAGGAAAGTTATAGGTAACTATACTATACTTCTAATATAACCATATATTAACTAAAATAAAGAGAGCATTGGAAGATGAAACTCTTATACCTAAAGGGAATTGACGGATTGCAAATTATTCGTCAATTTAAGCAGCGCTGAGCGCGGTTCAATTTTATATAGTGAATGTATCGAATCTTATTAGATGTTTTAAAGGTATTGTGAAGTGCACAATATAGTCTGTTGTATTACTTGGTTATAAAAACACAATAAACCGGACATTTACAGTTAAAATACAATTTTTTATTTCCCGTAATGTTGAACTTGCAGTATTGACCTTTCCACATAGTTGCAGATAGAACCACATAGAAGTTCTTGTTAACGAATTTAATTACGTAGTAAATGCTTAATTATAGATAAAATTTATTTTAGGTCAAGAAAGAGACCCACCTCTTCCACCTAAGCCAAAGCAAGAACCAGAGGATATTCTCGACATAGACCATGATTACTCATCCATAGAAAGGCGAAAAGCATGTAAGACGAATGGAAACTTCTTAAAATCTACATCGATTACTATTCTCGTATAGAAAAGAGACATTTTGAAAATATTTTTGGTTGCTTGTTAAAGGTGTCGTTTTCAGGTCAAAGAAGAGATTCAGAAAGACGGAAGAAAGAGAACTACATAGTGGTGCAAAGTGATTTATGGGACACCAATACTTTTCAGTATACGTGTCAAAAAACACCGCCAAGTGAGCAGCCTTACCTTACCTTACCATTCTTTCCAATATTCTTTTAAACGAATACGGTTTAAAACATAAAATAAAATAGTTAACACTTAGTTACTTCTATTTTAAGTTTAAAATTTTGTGTCGACTACTTTTTTTTTTTAAATCCAAATCATTATTCATTCATATAGAAAGACATTTTCTCCTATGTTGACTTCCAGGTCACACTCATTCTCCAATGCAGAGGAGCGTATCAGAAAAGAGCCGTCAGCAGTCTTCTCCTCATCATCATAGGTAAAAATCCTGAATTCTGTTACAATATTTTGCACTGATCTTTTAATTTTGTAACAAATGTTTGTCTTTTCCAGAGAACCAGAAACAAAGAGTATGGAAAGAAGAGCATCCAACGCTTCTATCAATCATGGTATGGAAAACACACTTAGTACTATTTTTACACATTTTACTATTTTAGCACATAGTAAGATGAAACCCATAAAACTCCTTATGTCTTTTAAAGATAGAATTGAAGGAAACGATGAACCTTTTGTAATTTTCTGTAAATCGCATGCAGGTGTATGCAATTTCGAATAGTAAGTAGGTACCTATATAATGGTAGGAAATTTAAACACTTTGAGGTCATCTGAGACGGACAGCACTGCCAAATTAGTATAACATGAATAGTAGTGCCGGTATGGTATCTGTCTTGAATAGTACCATTCTCTTTCTTTCTGAGAGAGCGAGCGAGCACTGTAGGAGGCGACTAAGACATCATCCAGGAGATGGGCTGTAGTGTTTTCCTGAGTAACATCAACGCGTTCATTAGGGAAGTTTATGTCTGGAGCGTATTTATGATGGATAGGCAAAATAGCATTCTATTTGATGCTCTGGTGTGTTCGAATGTTATGATGAAGCAAACATGCTTAGGTACAAGAGATGTTCCACCTATTTTGAAATCATCTACTCGTATGTTACTAGGATTTAGTCTCTATTTTACGATTACAGCAGGCCCGCCAAGGGGTGGAACACCTGAAGGCTACCGGGAAGCAGAAACGCTAAGGATGTCTGATCGTTTATCGAAGGTAGGTATCTTATCATAATCTTATAAATTATCATTGAGTATAGTATTCAAACAAAACAGCTATTTCAATGGAACCAACTCTGGAACGTCGGGTCGGTATTATTCATCTATTTTCTTTATTTTTCTTACGGCAACAAACATTTAATACTTAATTACATTAGTAGTTACATTCACTATCATAATTATATTAAAATTATGCAAAAATAATTATGCACTATCTAATGACAAATAAGAATGCTTCGATTTTCGCCATTTATATTAATAGGTCTTACTGCTTCTGTCGGTCTCGCTGTTGTCTTACATACTTATTATCATTAGTTCCTAAATTGTAAAACAACAAATTATCATACTTGGTTACTTATAAAACAACAATTTCAAACGATTTTGTGATTACACTTAAACACAACTGTTTATTTGCACTGACCTTAGAATACTGGTAGGCAATGAAATTTAACGGGAATAGCATGTCAACTTTATCAATGTTTTTCAAGATGTTTTTAATAAAGTGCTTGAAAATTTATAGGTATTCATAAAAAATCATGAAACTTAGAAGAATAGAAATATAAATTCGCATAATTCGGCACTTCATAATTACATCATGCGCATGTATAGATTTGCATCGAATGGGTTTTTTCAGCGACGAGGCTCAGAGTTTCCTCAGCCAGTGAGCACTCCTCCGCATCAAGTCCAGGCCAAGAGGCGGCAGTCTACTGCTGTTGTAAGCATTCATCTTTTTTGTCCCTAATATAAAGGTCAAGTACAATCATTTATGTAACAATGGAGTGAAGGTATGAACTTATGAACACTTGGAGTTTGCTCGTTAAATATGGTCATTACACAACAATATAAAATGGACGCAAGATTTTACTGTAATATTTCCAAAAAACAATAATTAGCCTCTATTTTTTGTTTGTTACATTACAGATAAGGTCATACCAAGAAGAAAGATCAGAGAGAGTAGAGCCATCTTCGAGAAGACACGACGACATTCCACGGAAACCTATTCAAGAGAAATCGGTACCTGCACCAGCTCCACAGCCAGAATCTCAGGAAACAGAGAGTTGGAAACCAGATCCTGACACGATAAGGGTATCGAAGGGCCAGGAGTCTCCTGCGAAAAGATTGAGACAGGAAGCTGAACCCCTTAAAAGGGCGAAGGGAATGGGCGATTCGCCGAGGTTGACCCAAGCTGCCCATCAAACAAGGCCCGATCATCATAAAAGTAGCCCTAATGTTGCTTCTCGACATAAATCTGGTAAGTTGTATCGTAAAAAGATGCGATTAAAAAACGACTACTGAACTTGTATTAGTACAAAATTGTATTGTATTAGTAGTAATTAGTACAAAATTTCTTTGTAGCAATTAGCTATCAAAGGTGGTATTTAGCTAAATAAATTTAACACTTTGATATGCGAGATTATTCTTTGGATTGGTTCTTCTACAAATTGCTAACTAACTACCTACCTAACTTGTCTGTTAAAAAAAATGTCAGTTCAAATCATTACAGCAGTCCGACTTAAATGAGTATCTACTCATACATAACCCTGATTTCATATTTACCAGGATCACCAAAGAAGCGTGAAGAACGCAAATCAGCGACATACGGCCGCAGCGAGTCTAAGCGACAAGATTCAGTGGAACAGCGCAAGATGTACACCGCCAGCTCAGAGTCTGAGCTGTTCGAATGCGCCATCTTGCCGATCTTCCACAAACTCCTCACGGAGAGGCATAAAAGCCAGCCCCACGGACTAAACCTCAGCTATGGAGTCAGTTGCCCGAATATATCTATCAAGTGCGATATTGTTGAATATTTGTGAATCTTGTGACGTGTTTGTATAAAGATTGAGAGATTAAGTAATTTAGCTACCATTGATAT
>DWRC01000138.1:0-10391 GCA_018250675.1 Astraptes naxos | reverse complement strand
TAAGTATTACGTTATAATAAATGTTTCACTAATGTAATGTAGTATATATTCAATACTATTTTGAGTAAATTCAATTTACTGGAGTTTTAAGAACTTTTATATTTCAGGACGTGTGACGCGAATTTAAATATTGTCATTACGTTTTCCATTAACAGTTTCATCGTCAACTAAAAACAAAACATCCAAATACAATTTCACGACTGCAGCGCGGCGATACGATGAAACTTTCATCGCGAGCTTTACTGAACGTGCGAAACATAAATTGTTCCTTAACGCAAAATCACATAGGTATTGCGTTGTATTTCTATGATTTATCATTCTCTTTTTATTCATATTCTATATACTTATATTAATTGTAGTGAGAGGATATAGCTACTAATCCCACTTAGCTATTGCAGCTACTTTTTGCTCCTTATTTCGTAACTAATTAGGGTGTTAATTTTTATATTGGAGAGCATATGCTACGAATTTGTATAATTGTTTTTTATATCAAAAACAATATCACTGACTAAAAAAAACACATTCGAATACGAATTCACGGCTGCAGCGCGGCGATACGATGAAACTTTCAATGCAGACTTTTCTGGACGTGCGAAACATAAATTGTTCCTTAAGGCAAAACACATCAGTTTTTTTTTCTTTTGTGTTCCCATTTTATCCATATTGTATCTACTTACATTAATTATAATGAAATGATAATTGTACTAATCCGACTTAGGTTTTGCAGGTACCGTTTTAGCCTTATTGAGTAACTATTAGTTAGGGTTTTCATTGTCAGGTTACATTTGAGAGCGTGTGATACGAATTTAAATATCATGGTTATTTTGTTTTCTACATCAAAATTTTTATCACCGACTAAAAACAAAACACACTCGTATACAATTTCACGGCTGCAGCGCGGCGATACGATGAAACTTTCATCGCGGGCTTTACTGGACGTGCGAAACATAAATTGTTTCATAACGCAAAATCACATGGGTTTTTATTTTGATATCTACGTTTTATTACTAATACCGTAGGATTGTTTTTGTGTTAAAAAACTGGATTCAATACATTACGTCTCTATCAACTGGTTCAAATGAAGGCATGATAAATATTTAAAAAATATTATTTATTAACAATTGGGTTCAGTAATCGGAAAAGATGTTAAAATACCCTTTTCGGCATTAAACTGTAAGTGAGAGTAATGTTTTCATAGATATACAAGCCAGAAAATACGAAATGCATGGAGTTTGAGCCTAGAAAATAAACGTTTAATTTCAAACGTTTAATCTCAAGTAATGGACTAGAGTTACTTAAAACCAATTAATTAAATCTTACAACTAATTAATTAAAGTAACGTAGTGGAGAGCACAAAACAAAATAATTCCTTTCCTTTCGGAACTCTGTTCATTTTATCTAAACAGTTCAGTATATATCTATAGTTCTATATAGCTATTGCACAATAAATAATCACTTGATATAAAGGAAGTAAAACGAAGTAAAAGTTTTTCCGCCGCATAAACATGTTTTCGTAACTATCCCAATTACTCAGCCAGTCGTGTCGGGAACAGTTTTTACAAAGTTGTAAAGTTGAATATATTTTTACTGTATAATTTAGTGTTCTGATATATGTACATAGTTTATATTTATTTTATTTAGGTTCATCATCATCATCATCACATCAGCCTTTTTCGCTCCACTGCTGGACATAGGCCTCCCCCAAGGGATTATTTATTTAGGTTGCCATTTTTAATTAATCTTTATTTGAATTCCAACCCAATCACCGATATTCAAATAATAGAAAGAAATAACGATTTTTACATTTTGTAAAAAAAAATATTTTGACTGAACCTGTGTTACTATGTAGGTACCAAAGTTTATTTCGACGTCACCGAAACAACCGACATTTTTATCGATCGATTTTTGTGCCAATTCGTCATTGTCTGCCGGAAACTGCGTTGCAGTACTTTTTAAGCCAAAAATTGCATGCAAAGCATTATTTTTGGGGTAAGGATGAAATTTCTTTCCTTTGCGCCTTTCTAGTGTATTAGGTAGATACTACCAATTTCTTAGACCCAATACAATTTTTATACCCGTCTTTTTTGTTTTTAAAAATTAACAAGCTGGAGATTAGAAACAAAATTAGAAAAAAGATATTTTTATAATTTTTAAATACGTATTTACATTCTTAATCTAAAACTTCATTATTACCAAATGCAATCATATTGGCAGACGAAAACGAATACGAATGTACCAATGGAATGTACCAATTTTCGTTTCACATTAGTAACAATATAACTTACCTAATCGTACGTTCATATGTACTTTATTAAATTTGATAACGTGGGAAGAAATATGTTGTAGGATAAAAGGAAAAAATCATAGTCCCACCTATAAAAATGTATGTGTTTTTGTAGCCAATGCAATTCTATTTAAATGTGCGGGCGTGTCAACAAGTAGGTACAGTTGTTTATGTTTCTATGTGATGCGCCGCTGGCTTGTGTTATACACTTTTTGCCAATTCAGTTTTAACAGGACTACAGTGAACAAGGTTTCATATTTATTGTGATGTTTCCGCGAAAATATTTGCACCATTTATGAAGTTATAAAGCATATTTGAAAGTAAAAAAAATAAGGCACGTCTATGAATGCTTTACCCGGATCATAACATCGGACATATAAAATGGAAAAATTAATGATTACGAACCGTTCTGAGCAACCTATTAGATAAAATTCAGTAATTATTTCTAAGAAATTGAGGAAACATAATCGCCGCTCCGCTCGTATGCATCATTTAATTTTGTTTTGATTAGGTAAACATGAAAAATTCGTTTGTTTCAAGATGAAGATAAGATTGCTCTTAATTTAGTCCAAGAATGATATAAAAAGCTAAGATGTAGTATCAAAGTAGTTAATAATTCGCATTGTTGGTGGGTTTCTTTGCTGATTGTTGGCTAATTCTCCTCTCTCCGGCGGCTGTACAGCGCAATAAATTCTTGGCATTCAGTCGACGCATCCGAGCGAAAGCTCCGATAAAAATGGCATGACGTTGCTTTTGACACATTTTTTCTTCAGACAATCGCAGGCTTCGAGGTGGCGAGATACTTGTAGCTATTGTTTCGTGTTAACTCAGATTATATTTAATTTGAGACAAGCAAACGGTATCTTTATGTTATATTTCCTATCTTTTTTTAACTTACTATAGGCTTACGTTTGGCTGCGACCTTACTTGATTTGAAGCGCGATGCAGCCGAGGATGTAGCACGTTTGCGTAGAAGATTGATTTGTTCCAGATTGTATGAATTCATATAATTTGGAACTATTCAAGACAAGAGTGAATTGGCTTCTTCTAGGCAAACGTGCTATCTATATAAATAAATAAAAGCAATTCTCAAACCAAAAAAAGTTCTTTAAACTAGCCAACGTAGCCTCATTTTATGTTAATTCTATCCACATACCATCAGGTGGACAACATAGACCTTTATCACGGTGGAGACTGCATGTTCACTTGCCTACATACGAGTACATTGCTATTTCTATAATTTACAAGTTATCCGATGATAAGCCGAGCACGCACCGGAGCTCGGGCGCTCAGGTACTGTAATTTAATAAGTAAGAGAATTCCCGCGAGATTACTTGCGTGCATATTATTTTCACGTTTCCTCAATATTTTCTCCAGGACTTCTAAATATTTTCAGCATATCAGTAAGTTAATTCTTAACAAGGCACAGTTTTTGATTTTAAGTAACAATTTAATTTTAATACAAAATTATTATACGAGCATGCATTTCATCTGAGGGAAAGTGGCAATTCCGCCCATGGACACTTTAATCCCCAGATAGGATTGGGCTCTTACCTTATACCGGCCACAGGTGCATTGTCCTTAATGTACTTTATACACCCTTAAACAGGAATGCAGCAGCGCTCAAGACCGCTATCATTAACAAAAATGTGTGTGTCGATGGTGCCTCCGGAGTCGCAACAAGGATGACTGCCTTCCTTAAATATGATAATTATGAATAATATCAGTTTCAAAATATTAAAATCTTGTGTAAGCAGGTAGTTCAAATTCGCTTCCACATTCTTGTAAGTATACATGAAACTCTCTGTTTACAAAAAGTGGTTTAACAAAAATATTACAATATTTATAGTACAATTTGTTAAATAGAAAGCCTAATAGTAAATTTATATAGACAGCGCGAAAACTCTGGACCCATTAAAGACGCAGGCTCCTATTTATATAGCAGAGGAATGGAACGTGAAGCTCGCGTGGTTTTCCGCAAATGTCACTTAAAAATTCAAGCGCGGTGTAGACTCCTTTCAGTACGAATTTCATGCGTTTTGTGAAATATTTATAAGGCACCGCCAAAATCCTCGCGAATAGGGTATGATGGAGCATTGTTGTTTTTGTTGAATTTAAACGAGTTTAAAATTATAAGACATGAAATGAGTGAATATCCCGGCATCTATAATCAACTTTGTGTTAAGTAGCTTGATGACTATAGTTATTTTATAATATAGTGTTTAATACTATAATAGAGAATAATAGGGTGTTTTACTAGTTTTCTATATTAATTTTTTTATGTTAATGGTTACTGGAATCCATATTTTTTGCGATTATCCGGTGGTTTAAATGTTGGTGCATCCCGCTTGACGTGGAGATGGACTTGAGTTGAATCACAAACAATTGCAATAAATGAATAAATAATGCTGAGTAATTACTTAACCAACATTGGAATTTCTTTTATATGCTTAAAAGCAAGTAAAATCATTGATACCAAATCTGCAGCAATGCGTTGCTAATGATATAACAGGCCTATCTTATTAAATTACCTATCACAAGCTTGTTTATTAAAAAAACATAAATCAGAAAATAATTTTATGAAGGGGCAAGCGGTTAAAGATTCGTTATTATGATTACTTTACGAGCAATGCAATATAAACGAGGCTGGAACGAGCAGTTCCTTTAATCCGGCTCACGGCTCTATTACAGCTGAAGAAACAAGGATCGGAGTGAAGGAAAGATTAGCGATCCGTCCGGCGAAGTCGGAGTGAAGTGGCGCGAACGATAAATCTCAGCTGTTCTCCGCCGGCCATTACAAAAACAGTTACGAGTAATTAATTACCGAACTAGGTAGCTTTTGGACAATTCTATTGCTTTTTACTAACCGCGTGATGTTTCTGAATTATTTTATTACAAACTTTAGTTCAAATCGTTAAAAGATATTGTTCTAGGAAATGCTTGATATGTTTTGGAATTTGACGTTGCCGAGCCGCGAATGCATTACATTCAATGTAATGCTAACGCTTTATAGTGACTCGGAACTGAACTTCCAGAGGAATGCCGCGGAGTTTTAGTCGGTTTAAGTACGACATGCCCCTTCAGCTCCCCTGGGCGGAAGCGTCTATGAGGATTTCTCAGTTAAAAAAGGAAAAAAGCAAGGATTTACTAACGGCTTATTGAAGTATTTACAGGGTCCTCGCGTCATCCCACCTACTAAATATTAAAGTATTAGATTTGGTGATGACCCAATTATTATAAAGAGAAATGACGAGGACATACGAGCCACACAATCACTGTCCAAGGTTGTTGTAATGAAGTGCCGCTGACAATAAATCCTTCCGTTCCTCCCGACGACCACTGCAAAAACAGTTACGCGTAATTAATTACTGTACTTGGCTGGTCAGCTTGGAAAATCCAAGCTTTGTCCTTTTTGAACTGTGTAAATTATTGTAGGTACCTATCTACAATAGAATTCGCGGAGTTAAGTGCTCATTGTAGGCACATTTTAGTAAACAATATTTTTACGTTCTAAAACTTTTTTGTGTAAACAGTATAATTCTATTATAGGCAATAAACCGGATTTTAGTTTTACGTAGTACAACACAAAGTTGTGGATTAATTTCGTATATTTTGAAACTGTTATTTATTATAGTATTAAAGTGATTAAACATGAATTTTGTTATTTCAAGCCATATTGTTAGAAATGTTATTTAGTTGTAAATACCTGAATGCTTTTTTTTTATAGTCTCACATTAAGATACCCTTGCGATACGTATGACGTAAATATACACAAAAAAACCCAGACTGTATCTAAATCCTTATTTAAAGGTCTACCTGGATGATAATGAAACTAGATCCTGCAAATATAGTCGATCATGCTACGCGATCGTTAATAAAGGTCACTGGATGCTTGAATAACCATTTATTTCCATCAAATAATCACGAACAGGAGTTTTGTGTACAAATTGTTCCCAGGAGCAGATAGTGAAAATGAAAACAATAAAAAACAGCACAACTTTTAAGATCCCAGTAATGATCTGCGGAGCGGGAGGATCGCTTTCAAATTGTTTTCGTTTTACTCTCACTGGGATCTTCAAGCTTCTACGTTGTAGAAGTTCCAACGCTATACTATGATTTTATCACTGCAGATGTAGATGCATTTAATACATGAAACGTCGGTTAATTTGGAAAATTAATTTATTGAAATATGAGTTTTTGCGTATTGCTATTGCATGCGCTACTCGGGTTCCCAGGAGCATAGAGTCTAATTTTTTTGTCGGCTCTTTAAATAGGTTTTTTATGTTGTAATATGATTACAGACATAAGTAAAGACCTTTAAATAATAATTTTCATGTGAAAATGATTATAGGGATGTGAATAAAGTGAGTCTTTCTAAAAACAAATTTTGCGCTTGATAAAAATAATTCGCTAGCTCTATGGTGTCCATATACGAGGGATAGATTTTCATTAAGTTTATTGTGTCGTTTATCAATATTTTTTCCTGCATTTTTTATTTAATTACCTGTGCGGTTTATCGTGAACTTCACTATACAGTGTATTTCACTGTATATTCATATGTTATAAAAAATCAACCAGTAGCAAGTAGAACATTAGGTGTCTAGTTTCATAAACTCATGGAAATGACTTCAGCTAAGCTAAAACTACCGGAAGCTTCATTCACCAACCAAGCAATAAATGGAAACAAACAGCGGTATTTGACAACAAAAACAATAAAAAGCAAAAGATTGCACAACAAGAAGATCGCAGTAGTGTTGTGCGGGGGGATCGCTTTGGAATTGTTTTCATTCCTTTCAGTAGAGCTTGGAACTGCCGGCTAGTGACTTAGTGCGGAAATACGGGCAGCTTATCTTATATTTATATCCGTAAAAGGTACTCGGCCATGTGCTCGTATTTAGTTTCCGTTGCCAAAATAACTCTTAATGTAGTATAACAGTTAGAGCCGTTCTAATTTTCGTTGTTTTTCATTTCGAATAATATGAATTCACGTTCACTATTAATAGTAAGTTTTGTTAAGTAATATGTCATGTGATAAATATTATAAAAGCCATAAATAAGTAAAAAATACTAAAATTTATATTATAGTCACTTTACGAAATTAAAAATGACGACGAGCAAAAGGCAACTATACGCATAAATAAAATTAGAAATATTACACCAGTTAAACTGAAATAAAAAAATACCTATATTATTGTACTAATTAATCTGATATAATTAAATAGAATACAGTTTATAATTACAATAAAACTAAAAAGCAAACTTTTAGAAGAGCTACATTACATCTGGGTAATCTTGGCGTGCCAAATGCACGGAAACTCATAACTCGTAGACCGTTTTCGTAAATGGCCCAACTTTAGATAGAGAATCGGGTGGGCGGGTAATTAGTGAATTTTATTGAGAATAATTTTAACCTCACTTACAAGTCGATATACTTAGCGGATTTTAAGCTTTTAACTAAACTACGTTAGATGTTTTTATTTAAGTGTCGCCTTATTTATGGTCTGTTGTTAGAATTCTACTTCGCCAATAATCATTGAGTACTTCAATAATTAATTTATTAAAGTAATATAATGAAGTAGTAGTAGCAGCCTTTTGAAGTTAACGTGGGAGTTACCCATTCCCAAATTTAAAGGTTGAATACTAGGTATGGATGATTGAAGTAGGTACTTTAATTGAAGAATGTAATTGAATTGAACCTAACAATGGAACATGCCTAGTATCCCTATGTAGCACCCCACCTACATGCGTCGACACATTGGCACCTTCCCATCTCCATCTTTCTTCCAGGGCAGCTGGTGTTTTTGCAATTGACGCTGAAACACGCAAGCTGCAGAAATATGCAAGCCGAGAGTACATATTTCTGCCGTTAGGCATGAAAACGATGTGATCGTGGAGTTCTGACGCTCGGTCTTTCTTTCAATTAAAAGATTGATAGAGTGCATCGGTGACCAAAGTTTTGGCGCTTACCACGGGAAGAGAATTAGCTTAAGAATGTAATGTCGCCAGTGTTTTGGGAACTCTACCAAGGGTCATCAATCCGGATGAAGCATCTAAGATTTTTTTTGCAATATAAATCTTTAATTGTTATTATCTATGAATTATGTAGTCTACTAACTTGCAATGGCCTGTATAGTTCGACCAGGGAGGTACTACCAAAAGACCTATTTTATATTTCGGTGGAATGGTATTATTATCGGTACAGCTTTATATGAGGCGACCATTTTAGTCCCCGAGAGTACAAATCACCAGTGAATTTCTTCAGAGTCCTTTTCTATATTAATTTAGTTACAGATATCCATAGGTGGACATGCTTGTCTGGTATTTCAATCCTATAAAAATAAACTCCAGCCATTAAACATTGAAAATTAGTGTTGTACCTCCCAAAAGTAACAGATTGGTACAGTAATTAATTACATGTCTGTGCAGTGGCCGGCGGAAGGAACGGCCGAGATTTATAGTTCGCGCCACTTCACTACAACGTCACCGGACGAGGCTTACTAATCTTTGCTTCATTCTCCTTTTAATAATTTTAGTTAAAACATCTTAAAAAAGTGATCATTTTTAAAGCCTAAATTTTAAAACTTAATATAATTGTATATTTATGAGATACAGGATTATTTACGTAGATAACCATCCTTAAAAATTATACTGGTTTGACTGTTTTTCATCTGATTTTTTTAAATCTTTTTACTTCGCTTATAATTTATATACCTACATATGATGATTGTTATAGTTTGTCTTTTATATTTTTTCAATTAAATTTGGCCCGCTTTTAGAGAACCCATATTATAATATCAGGAATACCTCAGATGGTAGTTCTTTTTAACACGGCCCGTCACCTATAAAAGTCAGGTTACTATACTTACCTAATAAGTGACATAAATACCTACAATTTGTATCCAATAATGAGGAAAAAAACTAACATTGATATTATTTTTGTCGATATATGGATGAGATTTGTCGATCGCGCAATTTCATGCTGACTTTGCCGAATTGCTAATCATTCCTTCATTCTGATTTCTTATTTCTTCAGCCGTAATAGAACTATGACTAAAGGAACAGATAATTTTAGCCTCGTTTCCTTTTTTTACCTAGAAATTATCCATATTTAGTTTGCTTTCTTTCAATAATATTGAAATAGCAAACGAGCATGTAGTCCATCTGATGGTAAGTGGCCTTTACCGCCTCAGATAAGTATGTCTCTCTTACTACACACTTCAAACCAGAAAACATCAGCGCTAAACGCTACTGTTATTAGGCGGAACTAGGTGTGGCGGTGGTGCCGCCGAATTCGAACCACATAGAGTTCTATCATCATTTAATGTGTAAGGCAAATATAAAAGGTAGAATCTAACGATTCAAAAATTTTATCCATGTTAAAATAACTTTGCATTGTATAGAACCCGTTGTGCTGCAGTGTCATCTAGGGACAAATTGTAATAAAGTGGATAGACTGAATAGTAAGTAGGTATAAATAAACCATTTAATAAGTAAACATCTAGTTAAGTTTCATGGTGATGTATGCAATGAGCATGTTCGAATTTAAAGATCCTCTATATGTTGTACTACTTAACATAATATATATTTATTGTATAAATAGACAGAATCCTAAATATGAAAAGTATGTTAAAGTTATTCCAATACAGGTTCTCGAGTGGCGACCGCATTTAGGGAAAAGGAGCACAGATCGTTCCTCGATCTGATGGACCCATAACCTTAAGAAGACGGCGGGAAACCGCTGGATTTAGAAGGCACAGCTCCGGTTGGTTTAGCGCCAATTAGGAAAGGCCTATGTTCAAGAGTGGACTTTAAAAGGCTGATAGATGGATGGATATACATGTCTTTGTTCAAGAGGTATTCGAGGAAAAATTTACAAACGTAAAAGACTATTGGCATTGCTTGGAAATTTGCCTTAGGTATTATTTCGCTCCATTTAAACAATAATGAGAGACAGTATCTACTCGAATAACATCGTCATCTAAATAGACGCCCGCATTGCAGCTCCAAATTGCACAATAGAATTTCCCAAGAGCTCAAAATAGTTTTTTATTACCCGGAGTACGAAGTGGATGTTTCTACCTAAAACTTGAAGTTGGGATGAATTTTG
>DWRC01000137.1:0-10434 GCA_018250675.1 Astraptes naxos | reverse complement strand
AGTTTTATAGTAATAATTAAGTTAAGTACCTATATTATTTAAAAAAAAGTACCAACACTTGCTTAACAGAAATCCACTTCGTTGACCTAAACACGTTTCCCTTACCTGAAACAAAAAGCAAATACTTAATTATACAATTTAAAACAAATACATAGTTAAAATACGTTTAAGTAGTTAGATACATAATACAAATCTATCTTTTACGGGGACAAAACATATACTCACGCTTAGGAAATAAAATAATTTTACCTATACTAAAACCAACAGAATATTTTTCAAATATATTTGTTTCGTTGTAAACAAATGTTCAATTCTAAGTAGTGCATTCCTTAGAAGGTATATCAGAATAAATGACCTAATCCTCTTATTTATTTACAGAAGCCTCTCATTTAAAATACGTAAACAATTGCAGTGTCAGTTTCGTCTCAAGATCCTTGATGTAGCTACTTAAAGTCTGACAATTTGCCTTTGCCCCAAATCCCTTTGAGGGGTCTCTGGAGACTCCCTGCAGGTAATTTTATAGCCCGTGAATTAATGCGGTCAAAGCAATTTCGTCAGTAATGCTGTTTGTTATACTAATATCTTACTTGAGGAAGCCATGAAGTAATTTGTATCGCAGTACTATATTTTCAACATGGACGATACAATCCTTTTTTTATAGAATTGATTAAATTAGTAAAAGAAGACACACATGGTAAGGCGAACGAGATGATTATTATTTTGTTAGTAATTACTATATTTTTTTAAATAACTAATTAAAACATGCGTTTAAACAGGTGCATAAATAGGTGGCACAATATTTATTTAGTATGTATTTAAAAAATAGGATTTTGAATAAAGAACAAAACATTTTATTACACAAGCAACACGTGTACCTAATAATGACTAAGGTATTTGTCCACATAAACTGATGTATTGATTAAAACATAATAAAGAGTTCAAGTAATTTCAATTACGAAACGCGCAATTTAAAATGGTAAGCTGACATGTTGCTTAATTACGTAAAATCCTTGAGACGGATAATTCGAAATAACCTTTGGCATATTACAAAATTCTGACTCCTTAAAATATCAAAAGAAATTGGCCATACACAGTTGTCATATTGGCATTATGCTATATCTTGTACTGCTCAACAACATAATATGATCTACATCCTGCATCACACCTCCATCAATTAGCCTTTTGCAGTCCACTTTTGTACATAGGCTTCCCCTATTAGGTTTTTTTTCCAATAATTGCTGCTGCCTATCCCTATATTTTATCCCTTAGCATTCTACGAATGCACGGGAAGACGGGAAGTGCTGTTATTCAGGATTAGACACGGAACGAAGTCTACCTACCACTAGTTATTGTCTGACGGACGAGCACTGAGTAGCGGTAAATTACTGAATGATAAGTTCGCTCGTGATATAGCTAATCAAATTTTAAGTATATAACTTTTTAGCTATTTGATAAAAAAAAAGGTTACGAGTACTGGCCGATTATAGGTATATTTCTGTTATTTTTGAGTTCGCAGTTAATTCTGTTACGAACCTCATTACCTTTAGTTCTGATTACTTACTTTAAGAAGTACCTACTTATGCAGCAAAGCAAACACTGGCGTTGTAAGATCGTACCATTCCGTTTCTTATGGAAGCGGGAAATTCATCACTTTGCTATCATGTAATATCATGGAATTGCATCAAAAATATCTAGGTCAGTTCAAAATAGGAAATATCAACAAGACTGAATGAATTTGTTTTCGACAAAACAAACAACTACACTCGTAGTTTTTGTACAATTATGTAAAGTAAACAAACGCTTAGAATATGCAAATTCAGTTTTCGGGGTCAGTAAACTTTTTGTAATATCTAGAATTTCGTACAAAATAGATGTTTTTGCATAAGTTGAAAATACAATAATTTGTTGAACAATAGTTTTTGTGTACTTTTGCGATCGGAATAAAAAACAAAAGATTACAGATTAAAAATAATTCAAATATACGTCCGTCCTACATAATCATTTCCGTAAATATTACTCTACATTTCCGAAACAAAAAAGATATTTGAGCAGTTACCTATTATTTCACGCTATAATTTTGATAGGTAATAAGGCAGTTGAAAAGGAAACTTGTAGAAAGTTGGAATAACTGCGTTGAAATTGTTTTGCGAACGTTACACAACATCAGAAATGACGAAACAAAACGCCCTGGTGCGTGTCGGGTGTTCCAATGGTGCGTGAAACTGCGTTACAAAGATTTATCTACTCTCGACAGGTAGGACAGTGTCATAGTGACCCCAGATAAACGTCTTCAAGGTGGAAATATCACTGTTTATACTTATACCGGTACATGCCTATACCGGTACATGCTTATACCGGTATCTGCCTTATAGCAGTCAGTGGTCCTCCGTTCTCGTTCGAATTGTTGAGAAGCTCCTTGTTATTACACATACATGTAAACGTTATAATTTCGGTAATTATCTACGGTAGCAGAATTAATGATCGTTTTTAAAGACTCGAGTGTACTCTGACCTATCAGGATGGTATCATTACCATGTCATTAATTTAAATTGGGACCAAATTTGGTATAAGGTACAACGAAAAAATTTGTAAAGAGAGATTAATTAACATTTTTGTCGTTCCTAATTCACCACTAATTTTACATTTAGTCATAAAAAAAAACAAAAACAGTGATTTTGCTTGGTAGTAAGTACCTATAAAGGTACCTATACAAGTTATAAGTGTTTGCTCATTTTCAATTTATTTGAACTATGCTATTTTAGATCCACTTAAGTTAATTCCTCCTCTCAGGTAAGTTCCTACAGCAAATACCTATTACGTATTTTAAAGTAATACATAGATCTAATCGCGACCGCGCGGTAATCGATACCAGATGCCCGGACACCTTTAATCGATGTCCGGACTCGAGAGTAATCGATTCGAGTCAAGTAATAAGCTAGAAATCGACAGCGGCTTAACTAATTGCAAAGGTAATTTTTGATTTATTACTTGTATTTAACGGAAAAATTATTTTATACTATTTTAAAAGTAATGATGATTTCATAATATTTTTGCAAGTGATTTGTATAAGTTTGTTAAATTATCAATCCATTTTACTTATGACAATACAAAACGTAAAGGACAAATAATACAAAACAACATTTTTGCCAATATTATACAATAAATAAATTTAGACGATACAATTTCATAAATAATAGGTTAGGCAATATCTTATTATATAGTCTTAGTTACCTACGTGCCAAAAGTGTCTAATTATTTCGAAATAATATGTTGTACCAATAATAATCAATGTAAATAATAAATGTACATAATCTAGTTTAGATCGTTAAACGTATGATTTTCTATTGCGTTGAATAACTGTTAACAATAATTATTGTATCAATCGAAATATATATTTCAATTTCGAGCTTTGGGAGGCAAAAATTGATAAATTTCGAACTTTGGCAGACAAAAATTTGATGAAATGATTATGACTAACAGACGTAAGACAACAATAGAACTTCTTACCGTCAAACTCATCCGTATCTAAGGAAAGTGACATCGGATTAATGTCTCGCCGGTGTGGCATAACTACCGAATTTGGAGCCCGCATCGCTCCGGGTCACCGACCTACACACACCAACTTATATCATTCGATTTGATACGCTCTGTGAACTTTAAGCGTCTTGTCCACTATACACTCATTTTAAGATAACCTTTTACGATAATGATACATTTTAATCTATTCTTCTCTTTCAGAACGAAGCTTACATTTTAAAGTTTACATATTTGAATATGTTCAAAATTCACTTGTAATTACCGGTATATGTATTTAATACTAATTAAAATTGCGCTGATAAGCGTAAAGTAATTCAGAAGTTATCATAATGGCATCGGATTGATCTGTTTGATTTTCGTTTCATTTATCCAGTGCAAAATAGTAAATAACATAAGTTGAGAAAAAATAGAGAGAAACACACTACACGATTGAACTCTTAGTACTAACAAAGAAATAAATTACTCGCACTTGGGATATCGTTTTATTATTATACATAGAACATCACGATACTTTGACACGAAGCTATAAACAATTTGAACTATCGAACTGTAAACCGGCTCATCCAAGTACAACCAGTAATAACTAATAATTTGTTTACTACACAGTTTTACGACAAAGATAATGTTAGCACGAGTTAGTTGTACATTAACAGCTGTTGAATGTTACAAGTGATTCCTTTATGATAGTTCGACTAGTAATTACTAATTATTAATAATAACGTTTCTAAAACGCTTTTATTAGTTTCAGTTATATGTTTGTATGTAACGGAATCTTGCAACGTCATTTTGACCGACTTAGAAACGTCGGATTAATTTGAAACTTTACATACTTATCAAAGAACAATGCAATAATATGAAAAAATAAATAAAAGAAAAACTAAAGGAAAAATAAAGAATAGTTAAAAAACTACAAAACACGCTTTTGTGATAAAACGAACTAAAAGTGAAAAATTATTATTGTAATAAAAAAGCGTGCGGTTCTTTTTGATATACATATTTGACACCATACATAAAAATTTGGTGGTAACCTGATAATGTTCGATCGACTTAGCCAATTATTTACATTGAGCCAATGTGGTGATGCCATTAACACGTTGAATAACATTACAGACATTGATAGAGAACAGAAATATAAACCCATTATTTATTTTCTTATTCTGGTAGAAATCGAAACAAAAATATAGGAATAGTGCGCGAGACTAAATTATCCTCACCACTGCAACATACAGGTCTTGATTAATTGACCTAAAAAGCAGTTAAATCTGGAAATTTAATAAGACTTGTGCTGACCATTAAATGATAAGATTCATGCAACTAAGTATGGAGAAATAAACACACGTGCTTATAAATTTATGATCCATCAATAATAATTTGCATTAAATGCAATATCACACATCATAACTTACTTTATCTCTGTTAAAATATATGGAAATGAATATTTACTCATGCTTGTATGTATCGATATCATATTTATAATTAATATCAGATTTTATAAACGTTTATTCGCATTACGTAAATAATAGGTACGTACTAAATGTAATAAACACAATCGGCTAGCACGTTGTTCTGTTTACAAAACGAATAATCTATCGATAACACGTGTGGACGCAACATTTCAACGACGTTCGGAAACGAACTATTTTTGGCTATCTCTAGTTGCAGATAGACAATGTATCTGTTACTATGTATATAGCTAGTGATATGAAATAGTCCTATAACTTATACAAATTTTGTGACAAAGCACGCAAAATCTCGTGGATTGCGTAGAATTGTGTGGATTGCGTTGAATTGTGTGGATTGCGTTGAATTGTGTGGATTGCGTTAATTGCGTGGATTGCGTCGTGCTGTTAGAAGTGGGATTGAAGAGCTAGTGATCAAAAAGCAGTCACTGCAATTCCCAGTCTTAAGAGAGTCCTGTATCCAACATTAAAAAGCTCGACCATGCTACGACACATACTTCAAATGGAGCCAAATCCACTTTTTATTTCTATTTTTACTCTCTTATCTTATAGTATCTGTAAAAAAACATGTCAAAATATTACGGTTCAAGATATAGAAGCCTGTGACCGGAGGACAGGCATCGTAGCCTTAGAATAAGGTCCCCTTTTTACCCCTTCGATACGGAACCCCTTAAAAATAGCCACGTTTCTTGTAAGTAACATCGTAGACACAAAATAGGCTAACATGTTGCTCTATTTACTGAATGTGTAATCTATCGGTAGCATCTGTGAACGGCGCTTGATATTGAGGGCTCGCTTACGAAGAAATACTTTAGACGTTAGTTGACAAAACGAAGCCAGTAATTGCATTTAGGTATAGACGGTCTTTGTATACAATTACCGAAGAATTATCACACGAGAGGAAGACCTTTTTGTATATGAGACTGTAAATGAGCACGTGTTTCACATGATAGATTAGATAGATATCTTGTATAATCTTGGAATTAGCTAAATTGATCCTAATGTGACCTACACCGGAAATTCCGGAAATCATTTTCGGAATCTCCTACAAGCATCAGCAATATTAAAGAACTTTGTAATAGAGACTTGTCTAATCCTATTTTAACAGGTGTACCTAATTTTAAAGCTTCAGAAACATTTTTAATGGAGAATAATAAGAAGTTAAGAAACAGCAGTAAGTTAATAAGAAGTTATAGAAGAATTAGGAAATTAAGAAGAACAATCATATTTGTGGGCGGCGATTGATTTTACACCTTACTCGTTTACTATAAGTTACGAAAGATTAAACATCTACATTGAGACGCATACTAATATAACAAACTCATTTTTTACATAACAAGACCTACATACTACCTTATACATAGAAATGGTCATCGATTGTCACATTCGAGAAAGTGCCTTTTGCTGTAAAAGGTTAACAATTTGCCGCGTCATTTCAATTTGTTTTCCTTCGCTTGTTAAGAATTTGTTCGCTTTACGCTACGTCACGCGCTATTTTTACGCCCCTAAGCGCGCTGTTAGAAAAAATGTAAACAAAAATAAGATCTATGATCAAAGACGTGTTCGTACTACACGAAATATAAGAAACATATTGTGAGAATGCTCATAATAGTAGGTAAATCCTATTTATAGGTATATTTAATACTTTGCCATTGCAAGTTACGTATTATCTACTGTGAACTTATCGTATTATACCAATTGATAATAGGTTTAACAATAACAAGCAAATTTTGTAATAATTGTTTCCGATATGCCAAGGAAAATAACATATTTTATTTCTTAATTGTTGTGATACTCCGTTATTTATTGTAAAGTAAATAAGTTGTATTATTTATATTTTAATTTATCAATTGTTAATGAAAACGTACCGTGTCTAATTGCGATTATCTTAAATTTACTAAGATATCTTAAAATTCAATGAAATACTAAATATTTACGAAAAAACAGGCATCGGGCGCGCAAAAACGCTAAGCGCAAATTGAAATTCTCCGAACGTTTTGCGAGATTGAAGAGGCTTTTATGGAAATGGACTCGTGCATCGGACGATAGGCACCCCTGACGTCGGATATTACACTACCGATTTAAATATTTACGCCCCTCCCGCAATTTGGATACACCTGATGTTCCACCTATTTGAGCCTTCCTATATTGCACCTTTTATCATCCGGTGCTGAAAGGGTCTTAAACAAGGAGTCACTTGTTTTACATGTACTTTTCAGGGATAGAGCACGTCGAGTTTACCTTTTTGCCTTTTGAGTTTTACGCGGTACCTCCATAAAAGAACGGTATTTTATGTACTAACATTGTCTAAAATAAACAACACATGAATATACCCACAAGTAATTCTGGCCCTTATAAGCATTACGAATGAAGTGTTCTGTGGATAGGTATTAATATAATAAACGAAATATTTTCCCGCAAATTTTATTTTCTGTTCATGTTTGCATCATCCTAAATATCATGTACCTACTTCATCTGTTTAATGGACCTACTCATTATTATGAACAATCAACATTGTCTAAAATAAACAACACATGAATATAGCTGATAGGCTGCTAGTAATTCTTACCTTCATAATAAGTAGGTATTAGGAACATAACGTTCTATGGGAATTAATTGCTCGTATAAACGAAATATTTTCCCGAAATATTGATTTTCTTTTTATACTTGCATCCTAAATATTTTAAGATTCACCTATTTAATGTTACTCAATATTTAACTTTTGTCTATATTTAACACTATGAATAACGCTTTCTACACTCATGGTCCCACAGTAGGATTTTCTCCTGTGTCGTGGGTGCCATGGAAACACATAAACACCCAGACCCAGAACAGAAATCTAAATTCATCATTCAGATATCTGTCTGGCCGGGGATCGAACCCGGCACCCACTGCGTGACTGACCGGTGTGGTAACCACTCTGCCACGCGGGTCGTCGAAGCATAAATACTCGTACCTATGTTTCCCTTACCTACAACGCTCTTCATAGTAGAACAGTGCTTAACATTTATTATATTAACTTAGCATATTCGCCAATTAATTTATTGAAACAGTTTGCAATCCAAAAAGAGTTTTTATTATCAATATTCGCTTAGAACTACAATCTATTCAATTTATTAATAGACTAATTATGAGTATGCAAAAATGCTTCAACTTACATTTACAGTATGCTTTGGCACGCCTCGGAAATGACGATGAGTAGCAATAAATTAACATACGAATTTCGGAAGAAATAGACCAATTTACGATGAAAACAAGTAACAAATTCCACGCACCGCTCCGTGCAATAACGGCGCAAATTGAAAGAGCAATAAAAGAGATAGGATCGTATGCAAACAAATATTAATTATTAGAACGAGCGAGATTTTTCAATCCGCACTGGAAATTTGTATCGCACGAAGTTGCCGCTTAGCGTTCCAGGACCAACTTCGCCAATAAAAGTCTGTTTGGTGTGGGGAATGAGAAATGAATGACTCAGGATCGCCATTTTGAGTCGGGTAATGATAATATGGGGGATACGTAGTTGATGTTAAATTAACGCTGTTTCTAATTATTTGATGTTGTCTTATTGTTATGGAATGTAAATTAGGGATGTAGATAAATTAGTTTTCGCTGTAGTAAAATGTAAATAGTATGAATTCAAAGGCGGAAGTTTTTGACAATAATTGCTCTAATATAATAAAAAAACCCATCAATCAATTTAAATTTTACACGTTTAAATGGTACGACTAAATGTCTATGGCGGTTTGCATTGCTTTATAATACCTATCTATAAGAAAAATCATTACCCTATCCCTGAATCATCATTATTACACTGTCAGCTTTAATAATTTTCACTAAACAGTAGGTTAACTCATTAAAAACAATGGCTTGCAAACAAATATTAATTATCAGATATTTCAGAGCGCAATGAAAAGTATCCTACGAAAAGTACTTACAGTGTTCCGGAAACAACTTTGGCAATAAATGTATTTGGTGCGGGGAATGAGAAATCGTCGATTTTATGTTTGGTAATGATAAGTATGACGATCAAGCAGGTTAAGTAAATATAGTCAGCTTTTGAATGGATGAGTGAAAGAAGCAAAATTTTGGTGGTAGGACGCTTTTGTGGTTTGGCTCCAGAGGCACTACAGTCACACCTATTTCTTCTTAATAATAGTGTTCAGCGCTGTTGCGTTCTGGTATGAATTATGGTAACATACTTATCCGAGGCATTCCATCTTAGTTTTCAGGGATAGCAACGTATCTGTGGCCGATCTCACTTAAGACTGATCTTATCAGGGCTTTATTAAATATGTTCATGGGTGGCAATGGCCACTTACGATCAGTTAGCCACACTTCAATTTTATAACAAAAATTAACAAAAGTAACGTGGCCCAACGCTTCCGTAATTATGGATATGGTCCTGTTCCTTCAACGGCACATAAATAGCAGCAATGAATCACAATTGATAGCAATGAGTGATATTCTGAGTTAATAAAGATAAATATGAGCTGTTACTTGCAGAACAGAGTTTGTAAGTTTCCGACAGTCAAGATAAAGGTGATGGAGAGAAATAATGCTACTAATGTTGTTATTAAATATCATTCTTCAAGAAGAAAACTTATTATCTAAAATAGTAACTAAGAGGAACGCAGAAGTTTGTGAAAGACGAGGATTTTTTGTACTAGCTTTTGCTTTTGTACTAGCTAGAAGTTTGTACTAACATGCCGTAGCCCGTAATCCTAATGGTAAGTGGTTTGTACTGCATATGTACATCTGTGTATTATACGCGCAGTAGGTTCCGGGTTCCATCTCCGGCCAGGCAGAAATCTGAATGATGAGTTTAGATTTGGCTCAATATAGTTCCTATTCTGGATCTGGGTGTTTGTGTGTTTCCATGACACACACGACACAGGAGAAAATCCTAGTGTGGGGCTATGAGTGTAGAAAGCGTTATTTATTTATTTATATCCGCATGTATAGAGTAGGTATTTCTATAGAACCGGCCAGCATCCACAAACTTCCACCGAAACGCAAGTTTCACGTATTTCACGTTACAAATCTTGTAGTGCTGGTACCTTCACGGTCGAACCATACTACTTCTATCACTTTTTGATGGTAAGTGGTAACTGCCGCGCTTAGACACCTGTAATCAATCCCAGATAAGATCAAAGTCTAACCTGAGGTTGACCACAGATGCGTTGCTACCCCTGAAGACTAAGTTGGAACGCCTCGGATAAGTATGTCTGCCTTATCACACCCTTAGACCAGAACACAGCAGTGCTTGACATGACAAAGGGCAAAGGACAAAGGCAAAGGGAGATTCTCAGCCAGGGTAGGTGATTATGCCTGATGCCGTACTCCGACTGTATCAGTTCAGAACTTGTATATATGCAAGATGTTGAGAATGCTTCGATAGCGTGATTCAGAATTCTAGTGGCGCCATCTCTTGACG
>DWRC01000136.1:0-10436 GCA_018250675.1 Astraptes naxos | reverse complement strand
GCTTTTCAGTCGGATTTTATATTTTTTTAATTATTTATTCATTATATATTATTGTATTCTGTAAGTAAATATGTAATAGTAATTTTAGGTTTAGTAGTTCCGGAAATAAGCAGCTTTCCCTCTCCCTGGAAACGGTAATTAAAAAATAAGCAATGTTTTGTAAATTTAACATTTAGGATAATGAAATAAATTCATTGCTGATCGATGGAAATTAAAACAAGCGTAATAACTCAGATGTTTTCTTTAAAGGACACGAGGCCATGATTATTTTGTAGCAAATGTGACAAAAGGGATACGTTATTCATCATCAGCAGTTTAAAGTTTTAATAATTTCATCAATTTTGGTTTCTTTCCAAAGTTTTAAAGCAGCATAGGTATGACTTTTGTCAAATGAGCCATAACCTTCGTAAAAGGCTGATGCAACATTGTAACGACGTCCTGTGGTACAATTTGATCCGGGATAAATAACTTTCTGGATCTATATTGACTGAAATAACATCTATAATACTACTTATAAATTCTACTCTCGACTTTCCAATTACGTGTTAATACGTTAGCACAAAGAATAGCGTGCAAAGTTAGCACAAAATTTTAATGACATTAAGATGGCATCTGCAAAATTAAAATTCAAGTAAAGTTATTTGTTCTTTTGATATGGTACATAGATTAGAAACTTCGGGTTAATTTGAAACTTTGCATACTTATTAAGGACCAATGACAATACCGATGACCGATGAAAAAAAATAGTAAAAAACTATAAAACACACTTTTGTGATAAAACGTAAACAAATATTGTTATAAAAAAAGCGTGGGGTACTTTTTAATATATGTGTATGTAGGTATACTTGAAACCATGCACCCCACGCTTTTACCTATTATTTTTCACGTTTTAATTAGTTTTAGCACAAAAGCATGTTTTTCTTATTTTTTAACTATTATTTATTATGGGTTTTATGTTCCTACTACAAATCTTAAGCAAATATTTTTCGTCTCTACATAAAATTTCTAGTTATTTGAAAAGCACCCAATACATAGACAGGTAGGAAATTTAGGTATCATGATATATTACGCCATTTGTAATAAGTAAAATTATCAAATAATAATAATATCAAATTGATGATAATATGAACGTGAACGATGAATGTTATATTTCAATATTTATTATCTTTCTGTATGTGAAATTTAATTATGCCAAATCTCACATTAATACATAAATGTTTTTTTTTACTTAAATATTTCATATACCAACCTATAAAATGTAGACATATGAAGAATACGCATAAGTTAAAAAAAAATAAAGGTTCTTGACAAATAACATTTTAGATGATACATACAACATTTTAGATTTTAGATGATGCCGGTATAAATTTCAGAGTAGTATAAAACTTTATACCTATAGGCTGCTTTCAATCTCAAAAAAATCTCGATCTTACAGTATAATCAGGCCCTTCTTTCCTACTGGATACTTTGGGCACTTGCCCAGGGCCCCGCGATTGAGGGGGGCCCCTAGGTCTTGAGAATTCTCCGGCAGCGTGACGCCTTTTTACTGATTTTAGTGACTTTTGATATTCAGTCTAGAATCTGATTTTTCTGAATTAGCAATACTGTGCCAAAACGGTGGTGGAATGTTGAAATTCAACTAAATGAAGTGACTTTAAAGATAGTAGAGCCCTTTGTGATTCGACTCCGGCGGCACCACCGCCACACCTATTTCTGCCTTATAACAGCAGTGCTAAGCGCTGCTGTGTTCTGGTTTGACGGGTGTGACAAGGGAGACATACTTATTCCAGGCGTTCCAACTTAGTCCTCAGGGGTAGCAACGCATTTGTGATCGACCTCAGGTAGGATTGTGATCTTATCTGGGGTTGACTACAGATGACCATGGGTAGCAGTGGCCACTTACCATCAGGTGGGCTGCATGCTCGTTTGCTACTTCCGTAACATAAAGTAAAAATTAAGCAATCAGAAATGAACGAGACTTGAATTTGAATTCTTTGTCTATTCTAGCAAATAGGTCATATGGGACTCATATAATAAGTGCGCCCAGGGCCCCTTAAAGAGTAAAGACGGCCCCGATTATAATAATTGTATCATAGAGAGACCACGTATTTAACAGAAGTTTTTGTGTATCGTACAAGGTAGATACACTTGACTTGTTACTCAAGAGGTCTGTTCCAGCTTTCTTGAGGTTTTTATACATTTACACAATAATGAAAAAAAGTAATTCAAATTCAAAATCTCATTTATTCAAAATTTATTCATATAGGACTCTTTTTGGACGTCAAAATCTACCACCGCTTCGGAAACTAACTACCTACAAGTTTAAATAAAACAAAACTAAATATTTTTTTGTCTATGTAGGTATTAGATGTGCTAATGTCCGTTGCTATCAATCCTCCTTAAAAAAATAATGTTGTTACGTTAGAATTGTTGAACGTATAAAGTTTCAGTTATATGTTAGTCGTATTACATTTCTTAGTGATTAATTAACGTTTCTTAAAAGAAATGTCAGTATAAAATTGCGTTTATTTTTTGTGGTGGTAGAACTCTTTTAAATGTGGTAGAACTCTTTGTGGTTCAACTCCGGCGGCACCACCGCCATACCTATTTCTGCCTTATAACAACAGTGTTTAGCGCTGCTGTGTTCTGGTCTGAAGGGTGTGGTAAGGGAGACATACAACTTATGCGAGGCGTTCCAACCTAGTCCTCACGGGTAGCAACACATCTATGCCCAACCTCAGGTAGGACTTATAAGGGTAGGGTATCTTATCTGAGGTTAATTATAGATGTCTATGGGCAGCAGAGGCCACTTACCATCAGATGGGCTGCATGCCCGTTTGTTCCATAACATAAAAAAAATATAGCACCACTTCGCAAGGTGTTTAGTCATAGAGAAGAAGAGGTGGAAGAAACTCCATATAGGTAGGATTTCGTACTCCGAATCTGTAGGTGGCGTCTGCTATAGACATTGTATCGTAGCTTTTATTCGAGAATGATGAGGTCCACCATATAACAAGATACATGATAGAGTGGACGGAATCTAAATGTATGAAGTACCTACATATTAAAAGATATGTTGGAATCTAATTATATCCATAAATATTGCTGGTAAGCGATAGAAAGAGCTTCGGCTGTGACTCGTGTAACCCATAGAGCGAGCGCTAACTGCAAATACCTAAGTAATTTAATATTTAAAGCTTATTACAAAAATTGCTATGCACATATATTTTTACTACTTACCTATTATTTAAAGTAACTTGCGTTATTGGTATGTAATTCCACCATAATCTATCTTTGTATTAAATTTCATTCAGATCAGTTCAGCCGCTCTGAAGTCATAGAGTAACCAAGAACTTTCATTGATCCATTCATCTATCGACACAAACTTTCGCTTTCATATTAGTAATAAGCATATGAATATATATTTGGTTAAAAACCTATCAACTGAAACGTGTCAAGTACCTACGTGGGTCGCTGGTTATTTATAAGTTGCAGGTGCACCACGAATTGTTCTACCACCTTTATAATATTCATTTTGGACTCCGCTGGCACAATCTTCAGCAACCGTGCCGGCAATCAGGCCGAAATTGGTGTGACGGTGGTCCGTTGGAGTCATACCTCGAAATGGTTCTACCACCTTCTAAATTAAACAATTACGTACCTACTTTTTTTTACTTCATCTTTATTCATCTGCTTTATAAATGTACCTAAGTAGTTACATTTATAAAGCAAATCTTTCACGTAATTTTTAAGCTTCGAAAATCTACTATTCAACACTACATAAATTATTACAATATTTATTCCACTTTTTTTATTTAAGACTAGTTTTTACCCGTGGTTTCACTCGCACTAATGTGTACATGTACAATCGCATATATAATAATAATAATATATTAGTTTAGGATTATATGCTTCAGATAGAATGCAAATGTAATTAATTATCAAGAGACCGTAGATATAAAAGTAGGTAGGTATAAAAGTTATTTTTCTAGCCCTCGGGAATAGTATCTTTTTTCAGGATAAACAGTACTCTATGTTCTTTTCTGGACCCCTGGCAATGCGTATACAAAATTTAATAATGATTTATTATGTAGTTAAGGCGTAAAAGCGATACAAACAAATATAAAAAAAACTCACATTCGCATTTATAATAACTAGGATTAAAATTGTACTACAAAGGAATGCATCACCTTCAAAATATAATTGAGAAAAACTATCGTAGGTAACTAAACTGATTTACTGACGGTATTATTTATGTAGACGCTACCTATGTATGTCACCAGTTGTTTTGTATTTTTTTATAGTTTGGAAGTAGGAAATAAGCATGAAGGCCACCTGATGGTAAATGAGGTTATTAACCCCAGATAAGACCATAATCCTACCTAAAATTGACCGCAGATGCTTTGCTACCCCTGAGGACTAAGTGGGAATGCCTCGGATAAATATGTTTCCCTTAGCATACCCTTCAGACTAGAACACAGCATCGCTTAACACTAAATATAAACTTTTGATTTGGTTTCTAAAAGTTTTTTTAGGCTCTTGTGTAGAATTGCACCGTTTTGATTTACAGCAATTACGCTTCCCAGCCTCTGTAATTTGAAGCAGAAAGGAACTCTACATTTAGTTACGACCTACTGCGACCACTGTCGCAACTGTAACCAGTGCGTTTCAAAAAAGTAGAGTTCAGTAAATGCTTTTTAAGTAAGTTTCCGACCTAACTCTACAATTCTATAAAATTATGATAACAACATTTCACCAAAAGACTAATTAGTAAATGATTTATAAACAAAATCACATAAGTACCGGTTTTGTAAACCCCTGTGCCATAAGAAATATTGAAATAATATATTTTGTGAAAATTATGGGAATGTAATAATTATTAATAGAAGTGTTATTTTTTTAAACATGATTGATCAAGTGAACATGTAGTCCTTTTTATTGTCACTGCTACATGTACATTTGCAACCACCTCCATATAATATAAGGATTAAGTACTTGAAATAAGTAACCGATGCGTTGCCACTTCTGAGGAATACGATAGCCGCCTCCTTTGTATGTCTGTCAGCATCCAAACTTTCCACTAAAACGCAAGAACTGTTTCACGCTAGAAACACGTGTAATATCAGTCATACTCGCTTACTCTACCATATTTCATTATTACTTTAATAAATTCAATAATACATAAAGAAT
Source organism: Astraptes naxos (assembly GCA_018250675.1). NCBI lineage: Eukaryota > Metazoa > Arthropoda > Insecta > Lepidoptera > Hesperiidae > Astraptes > Astraptes naxos. The sequence goes on along the minus strand of DWRC01000136.1, from coordinate 5,246 downwards.
AATACTACATTCCTGTGATGGGTATTCAAAACATAATATGTATATTTCAAATTAGGTATCAGAATGAAACAATGTAAAGTGAGGATACTTGTAGATACGTGCTCTAATTTGCAGTATATTTAGGCTACAGCCTTCCGGATTAAGTAACAGTTGTTGCCCTGTGTTATAACTGGCGTACAAAACCGTCAGCTAAGCCCAGCGAGTGCGGAATCGGTGCATTTAGCTGACATTTAAATAATAACAGTAATTCGTGCACATCGCGCTCACAATTACGGCGTTCGCTATTTTCTCCAGCACTGACGGCGCGGCCTCTAAATGGACTTCATTAGGCGCAAAAAACGCCTCATTCCCGCGCCCGTCGCCGGCTGCGTGCGAATTATGCAATTTCATTTCAATTTGCGGCCGCAAAGACTCGCGGAGGGAGCGAGCCGCGCGGGGCCGCTGGGGGCGCTCCCACCTATTAAGGCGGCTGCACACACGACACGACCACACACTTTTTTCGCCACCCTTCGCGACACCAGTGAACGAAATTCCACCCTAAGCCGACCCCGTACGATCCAAACCGCGAGCGTGGCCGTTGATTAAATTATTTCTCCATTATTTGATTCGCCACCTCTTTCAAAATGGCGACAAAAATTCTGCGTCTCGCGAATGTGACGAGCGGTGGAAGGACGATAGTGAGCGGTGTAAACACCTTTCGAGTCGCCTTCGCTGCCGCAGATCCATTAAGTCATCAATCGACTGCAGCTGCTTTGATCTCAGCTCGGAGCCGTCATTATCATCTTGGAATGAAATATGAAACGAGATGAACGTAATGGATGATTATTTGAAATACTTTCACTTTAGTATAATTCTCGAGCTACAAACGAGAATGTAGAGCAGATACAATCATCATGCATCCTCGTTTCAAAGTATTCTGTAATAAGTACAAGTATAATGTATCCTTACTTATCTCTGAAGATTACTGTAGATGAAGAATTCTGAAGAATTATAAAAACTATGCAAAGTCTTTATGAAAGTCAATTTGGTTTTGCAAATGAAAAGCATCGTCCATACATTGAGGAACAACTTATTTGGAGACCACGTGAGATTTTTCTTTTTGTGAAACTAAATTGTCACCAAAACATTACATAAATTATTCTTCTATTCACTATCTTATTTAGGTAAAACAACTATTTTTAAGAACTTTACCTTAAATCTTTTGTCTACGCAACGTAGTACATAATTAATAGATGTAGCGAGAAGTCGGCGCAGTCAAACTACAGTAACAGGTACCGCGTAGAGGTACAAATTGATGCGTTAGAATATTTTTTTGTTAAAACAAGCCCTGTGACTAAACATGTGAGATCCTAAACAACTTAGCAAGTTAAGAGATGTCACATAAGACGAGACAGTGACTAATTGAAATCAGTGACTTAAAAGGATCCGACGTTAGATTTTGATCACTAAACAGTAGATACATGTACCTCCATTCTCCACATTAAAGCAGCATATTGGAACAAACTTCAGTCGTTCCCCAGTGACAAGAAAAGTTATTGCAGAGACTACTGCCCAGAAGGATACAAAAAGAGCTCTTCGTTCTTTCTAATATTCTTTGAGATAAAGAAGTAACGTAATATGCAGGTTCCTAATATTAGTAATATCCGTATGAGCACAGGTTGCTGGGTCGAGACTGGGCAGGGGCTGTCAGCCACTATTATCAATAAATGTCTAGTCCTCAAAAAACTATTACCTGGTTAAGAGGTACATACCTACCTGGTATCAAGATACGTAAAATAAAAAGTACTCATTATAAAATGGCTGTAATTGTAAAAGCCATACATATGTACATAGTTAAGTAAGCTTTCATTTATACATTACATTTGTCTCTACCAAGTGTGCTAGATTTTTTTAGGTGTGGCGATGACGTCACCGGAGTTTAACCACAGAGAGTTCTGCCACCTTCAATACCACCTTAGATTGGATGATCGACGTGCCCAGCAGAAATGGATGCCCTCTAATATGCAAAAGGTTTAATGATTGATCACTGTTTAGGCAGATAACTATCTGAACAACGACTGTAGTTTTTTTTTTCTTAAATGTTTAACTATGCACCTACCTACACAAATGTTTACATAGAAATTACAACTTTTTATTATTAGAACATTAATGAAAGCGTCATGAATGGTGAAAGTATGTATCGTGAAACGACGAATAAAAACAGATTTTTTGTTCGTTTCACATAATGCGGCCGAGAAATTAGGATCTTCAAAGACCCGTGAACCGCAAGTAGAAGCGATTTGAGGAATTCTTATTCCTTTCGAGGAAAGGAAGGACGAGGAAGGAGGATTCAGGCTGCAAAAACAAGTGCAATTCGTCGACGACCACGTATCCGCGATCGCGACTGCAAATCTGCAACCAACATGGTTTATGCGTTATGATACCAACAATACCTAAAAAAGTATTCACCATCATTGGTTTAGGTACTTCATCTGACGGACTGAGGTTTTTTTCAGAAAAAATGCTAAAATCATCCTCAGACCTAGACAAGATAACTAAATCTAATCTAATAGGTAAAATCTAATCAATGTAAAAAATATTGTAGAGAAGATACAAATTTGTAGGTTTTCCCACAATCCCTCATTCTATCATTATTATAACAATTTAAAATTTACTACTACTTGACATTGGCCATTCAACTTTTTTTAATCTTATTGAAATACATTGGCATTTAACCAAAAACCTTAATTTCTAAAAAGTAGGTAGGTACCTAAATAAAATCTATAACACTTATTATACCACTTTAAAATACTACAATCCATCGAATCAAATACGAGTGTCATTTTAAAATATTTTAAAACAAACTTTAAAATGAAATTATCTATAGGTATAACCTATTCTGTGTTATTTAAAAAAAGCATTACACATATAAATAAATAAAACTAAACTGTTTGTTTATTATGTCAAAATCACAGCCTTTTTATAAGTGCATAATATAAGAAAGGATGGATTTTATTTAAAAAACAAAATTTAGTCTGTCTGTTTGTCTTGGCTAATCTCCAAAACGGCTACACCGATTATGAGGAGCCTTCCACTAGAAGATAGTTGATGTTAAAGTAGTGGAGCTTTGTTATAATGCTGATGTTTATACTACAGAGTAACTTGCCACTTTTGTCCAAAAACAAAATCGCGCGCGCCTGACGTGCGGCCGTCGCCGGCGCTGACGCATCGTACCTACTATCCTCCTCTTTGAAAATGTTATTTTGGGTTATAAATGTGTATCTACCTGTGAAATCGCGGAACTTAGCTAGTAATCAAATTAAACACATGTAGAGCCCACTTATAATATTAAGAAATCTTCTATAATAAGAGCTACACATAATAATAGTTATCTTACATATTCCAGTATTATGTATTATTAATATGCCTGTGTAAGCTGCCTATGATTTACACAAACATACTAAAAGATGTAACACATTGACTTCTTTGTAATGAAATCTTAATATTGAGTATGACAAATAATGCTCTACATAAGTAGGTAATACCTATGTAGATATAATTGTATTTGGGCCTAAAATTTAAAATAAACAGAATTAACATTAGTAAAAGTTGAAGATTTTTCATCGATCAGAACCCAAGCATAATAATTATTAAGCTTAGAGATGAAAAAAATACCATTACATTTCTCAAGCTAGAAACAAAAAGCATTGAACCTTACCAAAAACTATCCTATGAACGTTTGTACGAATACAATAATTCAGTCAATAAAATAAAAGGATCGATTGACGACACCCGATATAATCTAATCACAAAGGAGCTACCAAAACACGGGCGTGATACCCACAACAATCCCATAACTCCATTATGGCGGTCGCGCATTGTTCGTGGGAACGCGGGCCGCCGCCAGTGCAAGCCGGCTTGCTAGGGACGTCCTGTTTGAGCACCTGTAACTTTTACTTAGCAAATCTTCTTTTGAAGTCGATACATCGAAGTAAGATTTTTTAAAAGAACACGGACCTAACGTACATTACAACCGCGTCTGTCTGACTCTACACACTCTGTGTTTCACTTATTAAGTAGATACTTTTTTATATTATAACCTAGCAATAAGGCAGAGGGGCTACCTGATGGAAAGTAGTCGCCGTTACCTATGGTCACTTGCAATACCAGAGGAGTCGCCAATGCATACTTATGTTCCAGTTATCATTATCACTATATCAAATGTATCAGGAGTCAATAATCCGTTATTATTTTATTATCCCTGTCCAGAATAAATCAACCCTTGCAACTGTATTACTTATCCAAAGTTTTACTTACTTCATAATTCAAACTTTCAAATATTATTTAGGTACCCACAAACTCGTCTTTAACAACGCTTGTTTTTACTAATTATTATTAGTTAGTAGTATTACTATTGTTCGCTTTTATTTACAACGCGCAAATACCGAGATAATAAACCGGGAGAACATTAATATGTTCACCTACTCGTAGTCGTAATAATTTCACTAGTTTAATCTTAATTCGGATCCACAAACGCAAGTGGGCACAGCAGTGAGTTCCATACTCGTCTGAGATAGCGTGTAATGGATCCGGAAGAGGCCGGCCGTGTTTGGACAGCGCGCACAATGGCGCACAATGCGGCGGATGCGAGCTGTGCCTTAAAGAACATTAAAACCTTTGAGGTGTCATGCCCGAGCCCTAATGACGTAAATCGACCCACCACTCTTTTGTTTTGTTTCCGATAAGCGCTCGCAATCCGCTCTTATTGGGTTACCGCCTTTAATCATTGACGGCGTCTGTAATCGAGAATGCGCCCTAACGACCCCTCAATCAATAGCACCTCCGCTCCGATCCTGTAATCAATACGCCTTTGATTTGAGAATAAAAATGAGTATTTCGAAAACTTTGGATCATCGATGACAGACTTCCTGAGGAAATTGGCGCCGTATAACGGATTGGCGGTAAGCCGACACCGCGCGTCGGTTCGAAACAACATTTAGCTATTACGTACCGTGCTCGCAAATGTCTTCACCTGCTCTTTATCTACCTCTTTTAGATAGGTATTGCTTGATTTTTATAACTCATGTTGTGTTGTCTTAGCAACTTTGATTGTGGCGAAAAAAATACAACTTCCATTAAAAATAAGAGTGAATAAATAGGCACGTCTCTAGCTACGTGCCTACAAAGTTACGATCCACCTAAAAGTTTTTGACTTTTCTAGCAATTTTTGAGCGAAGAAAATTGAAATAGGTAGGTAATTTAAATAC
>DWRC01000135.1:0-10455 GCA_018250675.1 Astraptes naxos | reverse complement strand
CCCAAATTCTAAAACCGCTAAAAATGCGATCAAGTGATACTTGACGAACTCAAGCGTTTGCTCTGTACGCTCAGAAGCTGTCGCTCCTTCGTTAGACCCTTTTACACCTACGAAATGTTTACACACGCGACTGTCGCGGTACACAAATATTTACTCGAATTGAAACGGTAAATCCAAATAAACATATCCAAAATGTCAACTACACAAAAGTTGGAAAGTTGACGGCACGCGCTAATCAAAGTACGGTACACATGGTTACGTAGCTGATATCGTGTTGTATCGATATCGAAAACTATTTTCTTATATCGATATTAACGGTACACATGGTTACGTAGCTGACATCGTGTTGTATCGATATCGAAAACTATACGTCGTGATTGACAAACGCACTCGGATTAGCACATATGCATACAATTTCATTCGCTTCATCATTTTCTCATTTCATCGATTATTAAAGCAAACAGAGAAGCAAATACGTAAGAACGGTTTCAGTTGTACGCTGCCCCTACTGTATCGATATAGTACGATACATATATAAAAACGATTAATCTCCGATATATCGAAACCGTGCTTAATGTGTAGTAGATTGTTATGATTTCGTCGAGAGCTTTAAATGCATTGTCAAGTTGACGTTATTGTAGGGTACAATCGAAAATATCTCGACCGCTCATCGGGTAGGGTCAAAAAAACGTCCGCGGTCAGGTAGTCAGCCTCCGTGCCCATTGTGGTTTAACGAGCCACTCAGACCCGAATCATTCGAACAGGTGGCGATATTGTATCAAATGTACTTCCTACTTCACACGATTTGTACAACACGACTCTTTTTGCGAATTTCCCGTTATAACTTAGGTATTTCTTGATTTTGGTGTTGCGCAAATTAAATAGGAATTTAATAAATTTAGTTCACAGACCAAAATATGTTTTCTATACACACATGGCATTCAAATGAATAGTTAGATAAGAAGTACAACGTATTTATACTTTGTATTAAGCACCTACATCGTAGCAACAATTTTGTGACAATAACTTGTTTAAAAAATGCTTAAACAATACAGAAAAAGAGGAAGAAATAAAAAAAGTATTAATTGCAACCTCACAGTATCGTTATGTAGTCCATAATTATGTGCCATGGCGTGGTCTTTAGTTCTATTGGGTTAGACATCATGATCAACTTCTATTTAACTATCTGAGTTTAAGCAATTTTAATAATGCAAGGAAACTTTTTAAAATATGTGTGTTAGTTTCTTTCGCTGCTTCTTCTCCATAACCAAACTGCGAAGTGGTGGTAGGTGGTCATTGACGTTCAAAAATAATTCTGTAAATTACTGAATACCTACTTTGAATATATTTTTGATTTTGATCAAGCCAGTGGCCAGCCATCCGCTTCCGTCGCAAAAACTAGCTTTGCACTTTGCAGTTTTAGGAGTTCGCCGTACGTAATTATTCAAATGCGTATTCGTGGCGTGAAAGCGTTTCGATAACCTCGACGGTACGTGGTCAGAATGACTGATACGCGGCGTGCGCCTAGATCCTCGTATTGGCACGTATCCAATAGGAACTCTATGACAACTATGTAGGGATTAAGCGATTTGAACAATGGCTATATCTTTACACATATAGTTTCGTAGGCTGAAGCAAACGAACATGCAGCCGTCCTAATGGTAAGTGGCTATTAACGTCCATAAAAACCTGTGATCAAGCCCAGATAAGTTCACAGTACTACCTAAGGTCGACAACAGATCCCGTCGTAACTATGAGAAATCTCTATTTTCGCGAAGGTTGTTGTTGAAAGGATGTCCATCCCCTATTCTTCTTCTTTTCTCATTTACTGCTATCTAAATATTATCTAGTATATATAGATGAAGGTGCAGCTCCAGATTTAATAAAACAACCTTTTACCAGTTTTATTTTAGTTTCATTGTCTTTGTTATCTGTTTCTTTGGCTTGTATAAGGTATTTTTAATTGAATTTCAAATTGCGGTCTGGCGTAAGAACCGCCGATATCCCGAGCACGACAACCCGACTTGTACTTATCGCAGGCTTCATCTAGGCATCATCTACCGTTACATTTGGGTTTCATGCGACGCCAGGAAAAACGATTCTCACAAATATCTGCGAGCGTGAGATTATCGGTGCGATTTGTCAAAGTTTAACGGAGAATCGGGCGCTCAGGTGTACTTGTAAACTTTATGGCACAGAGAGATACGATCAAAACACGGGGTTGAATATAGTGGAACACAATGCTTTAGGTTTAGGAAGATGAGATATTTATTTTGGTCAAGTTGTTTTCTATATCATCAAAAAAATGGAAATCTAAGAATTAGAGATCATAAGCTTATAAGTTTATCATCATAAGTTTCGTCATCTTTCTGCTTTACACCGAAAGTTAAATCGCGGCACTCGGCTCGCATACTGGACATTTGACAACCCTAGACCAGATAGCAGAGCCAGATCGTCCAGCGATAATGCAACTAGCCGCGACTCCCGAGCTCGCATTCCGATGAAAATTGCTCGCGGCTCCAGATTACTGGCGCCGCGTTGGATAATTACGCACCGGCGAGGACATCCATTAGGTAGATAGAAGCGAGCGCAATTAGAGGATGAGTCGTGATTCTACGATATGCTTTAATTATTCCGAGCTAGAGCCACGGGTGGCTCTTTAGCATCTATAACGAGGCAGATGAGTATATCGGTAGGAGCTATTGATCGAAACAGATATAGCCTACTCGTTGAAACTCGGCGTTTCAATCAGGGAATCGGAAGTTCGAATCCCAACACTCACCTCGGTTTTTTTTTAAATTATGAGCTTATCAGGAATTAATTTTGAAAAATATTAAGATAATTTAAAAGAAAAAGGTCATGAATAAAAGTTTTAGCGGAAGTTCCTACAAATGATTCCTGAGGGTGTATGAAGTCTACCAATGCGCACTTGACCAGCGCGGTGAAGTAAGGCCTAAACTCCTTAATCTGCGAGGAGACCCCTAACCAACAGTGGGACAGAGATGACAACGATTGGCCCGATGGAACGATAAACGGCCCGCAATGTTAGCGGAATAACAAGGCCGGCCCGCAGCCTTGCCTTTCCGCGTCATCCAATCGAAGCCAGTTATGCTGTTCTGAATAACAGAACCGGCTTTGCTCGCGCCACAAACATTAACGTAATAAAGTACTAGATAAAACGGAGCCGGACAGCGTGTGAACGCGGAGAGAAAGCTGCTGTCGCAACATTAGTTGGCTTATTACCATCCGATAGCTATTCTGACGTACGACTGTTTGATTGCCTTCTCAGGGAATTTTGATAATAAATCTGACTTCATAATCGTCGTTGGGCCGCTAAAAGCCTTTATTACCTATAATATTCAATAATTGGTAACCTGTTAATTGTACGAACCTTTCGTTATCTACTTTAATGGTGAAGAAAAAGTTAATGGACCGGTAGACACTGACATTAAGTACCAACTAAGATCAATAAGGAAAAAGTTTGAAAAATTACCTAAATTAATTCTAGTTGGCGACAATCCTATCATTTAGATTAAATTTAGACTTACTCATTTGATTGCCTCATCCTCTTTACTGTTTATTCTAGAAAAAAATCAAGGAAAATAATACAGCTTTAAGAGAAAATATATGCGACGACCTTTCAAACACCGTCCAACACCTGCCATTCGAGGATAACCTAAATCAAACCAATGCGAAATGAAAGCACTGTAGAAATAACCTTCGGAACCTGATACCGGAGTCGTCGGCGTCTTTAATATAATTGAAAAGACTTCGCAACCGAAGCGGTAATCTCCCTCCCGATCGCGAACACGTTCACGAGAACATTTCAATAGCGATTTGCGAAGACTCCCGATCTGATCGCTCCTGCATTTACATAATCAAAGAGCTACATCTCGTTATCATGCGTTATGTTCATATTTGGATTTATTAAGCAATTGTCAGTCTAAATGGTTCACTTGTTTTTCTGTTCTGAATCTGGGTGTTTATAGTTTTGTAAGTATGTGTAAAAAACGACACATTTCAATTTATTTTTAGTCAAATTAGTGACATTTTACTGTTAGGCAAGAGCTCGACTAGATAGAATTGTTCCTTTATCATATATGTATCAATATCAAGATATTCGAAAATTGTTAGGACTAAAAGCTGAAATTAAAAAAAACTTTTATTTCCTTAAATATTACAAATTGATGCGCATGAACACTTAAGTGCTATTCATTGATCCATCCACAATCGGTAAAATCAATATCTCAAGTTCCCTTTCAAAGTCAATCGTCCAAAAACGATTTACTCGTACACACATTTGAAAATTCCTTTCATCTTCATATTCTGAGCGAACAAATTTGGCTATAGTCGCTGCCACGTGTCAACTGATTGCTCTGCGTCCTGATTGAGGGGGAGTCCAAACAGATGAATTACGCTTACATCCGTGAAGCCACGCATTATAAATGCGCCGTGAAGTACGGCGCCGGCGTCTCTAACAGTCCCTTCTCATACGTTGTTAGAAAATTATTAAATGCTGTTAAAGGGACATTATTATTACTAAGTTATATGCATATGTAGATTCACTTTATATGCCACGTTAAATTTATTGCCATGTTTCTAAACCTTTGCGATATTTAAGAGATATACAATAATGAACGAAAATCGACGTCACAGTACCTTCAGGATGATCAACAGCACAATTGGTTCAACAGTAAAAAACGTTATTTCGTCTCTATAATAATTCTGTCTTTTCATAAATAATATCTTGTACCTACCATTTCCTAGCGAAATTTACAAATGCGAAATAATCATACCTCAAGGTTTACGTCTATGTCCGAAATACAAAGGTGGGTACAAATATATACCTGGCATTTGCTGTTCGCATTATTTTGAAAATTGCTCGATACCCCAGTGCGTAAGGTTCTTAATAAAAACCTAGACTACCACATCAGGCTAAATTACTATGTAAATAGTAAACAAAATCAAAGCTCGGAAAGGATAAGGAGCACTTTGCTTTATCTTTCAGAGTTTTATCCCATACTTATGCATCCCGTTTTCGACTCATTAGGAACTCTATCTCGTTCCTGCCTCGCTTCATCCTTGTCCCGCACGTCTCAGGAGGGCCATTTATCAATTCCAAATAACATGCCGGGGCCTTTTCTCTTCTGTTTATTTATTTTTTATTTACCTTATCCTTTGGTGCACCGTGTGCCTTCCTTTTTGACTCGAAATTGATTGTAAAAGCGAGTTAATGACATCCATCCAACATAATGTACGGGAACCGATAACGCTAATTGCGGCGCTAATGAGTAAATATTTGACGCGATATCGAACGGCCTGTTTGATCCTGTTCGTGTCTGAAATAGAAACGAAAATGAATGATAAATTAGTCGTAAACAAAGACAAAGGGAAGACCGCGTAATGTTTCCACGAGACGTTATTAATGAAATTCATCGCAAAAGTCATTACGCTATTGCTTACAATTTCCTTTGCGCGGCTTTAGTTATTAAACTCCGCCGTTTGTTCGTCTGTGCCTTTTTCTTTCCATTATTTATTTGTCGTGAGCCCTCCCGCTGTTCAGGTCTTCATCGACTCGAAACGAACTGTATTCAAGAGTTTCTTGCTCGAATCCGGAATGTTGGAGGTTTTGAATTTTTTACGTGGTTTCTCAATTCCGACTCTTTGGAGTCTGATTACTAATTAACTTTCGAGGGTATTACATGTACGTTTATGAATTTGAAGCCGTTATCGGTGCATTTAATCGATGTCCCGCCGTTCCAGCGTTGAGTCACTAATCATTCAAAATTGGACGTGATAAAGTCAATTCCGTGAACGAAACATTCTAAAGATGGGACCTCAAGGGGGGTCCCCTTCCTCGAGCAAATAAAGCGGCGTCCCTCTGAAATTAATTTCGTTTTGTTTCACCGTCTGGAGCCGAAGCATTTACATTGAATGCGGTCAGAGGCTGGCTCGTAGGATATTTATGTAGGGGCCCGGGAAGTATGACGTGCGCATTATTCATACGATACTCGTTCGGACCATCTGTATGTTATTTTTGCTGGTTCATCGGCTTTTCGGCTTGGATTGTACTAGTCAAAAATATTACAGTATACGTTTTTATTACTTCAAGAGGAGTTAAATCGGCGTTTAAGATTTCTTAGTATTTATTCGGAACGCATTTGCGTTTGTCATAATGCAATTTGAAAATCAAAGGAAAGCGGAAATGACGAATGAGTCTGAATTTTAACAAACAAAAAAGTGCTGCCTAAAATTTTAAAATAACTATTTGTAAGCATTATGTTTATTTTGAACGAAACACAGTTTTTATGTAATGTACTATTCACGTGTTTGAAACATAGATACATGAACCGATTTTGATTGCATTTTCACGCAACTATAGGGATTTTTTAGTAACGTCTTAAACTATTCTGACTGCTACATTATGCATTATTTTTGTGTTAAAAATCTTAAAAACGTCTTTTGGGGCGCTAAAACTAATAACGCTAATAGTTTTCGCTCTTTACCGTCCAGATTATCAGAATTTGAGTGGTCATACTTGAAACGGGCGTTAAATTTATAAGCGTGCAGAAACAAGTGAAGGTGCAGTAAAGCGATACTGCTAGCAATAAATAGTGTGTGGCTGTGGTTTGGACTGCAGTATCTGCTATCAAAGTTTATGAGCCCAGGCGCCACATCGTCGCCTGTGATTGGAACTACCTCTTCCATTCGTATTTCCTTTGCATTCGCTATGACAATTTCCTGCTTGAGTCAGGCCGCTATAAATAAATCATAAAATCCATTGCTCGTAAACATATTTATTGTTCGCCTCGCAATAAAGGTGGAAATTAAACGGGTTTGATCTGAGTTATTTTAAGTACAGCGTCTAATATAATTTGATACTTTGCAAATAAGCAACCGGTCATATTGAACTTTCTACTAAAAAGTAAGATAAACTCCCAATTTAGGGGCAATGGTCAAATCGCTTCTTTATTTGAGAGAATAGTCATGTCCACTGATAGACTAATAGGTTCATGATGAAGCAAATGGAAATGTAGTCCTTATTAAAGTAAAATAGATAGTAATTTATTCGCTGAAATATTTATGTACTTACCTATATTTCCCAAATCACATATCTAGAACCAAAACACATTGTTACGATAAAACAGAATGTGACGAAACAATAACTACAAGAGAAACTTCTTTTGAACCTTAATATCTCTTGTTTCAGATCCTAAGTCCCACACAGACGGTGTGCGGTGTTACTGCAACACGGCGCAGTGTGTCAGCACCGGCTATATGTGCCGGTCGCGGCAAGGCGGCGGCTGCTATAGCGAGCTACCACCCAGACGTCACCACGCTAAACACGGCTGTCTTCATCATCTGGCCGATACGTGAGTACTAAAAACTGTATCTTATCTTATTAAGCATCTTAAGAAGAATCTTATAAAGCAATAAGCGCTGATATCCCAAAGGGTTTTGAACATCTAAATTCGTTTCATTTCAAACTCAATCATAGACCGTCTTATTTACGAAGTACCTTATTGTAAATTAATTGTCACTTGCTTTAATAGAGGTACAATGACCAAACTTGTATGAATCCATGTTTCCAAAAGTATGGCACCAAGTCATCAGCATGTAGCTAATGTCTTCCACGTCTTCTTATTGCTTAGGAATGATGCTTGGTATGCAGATGTGAAATAAAACAGTTTTCATGATACTTCATGATATATTAGGCAGCGCTGAGCATCCACTTACCTCGCACGGAGTTCCAACTTTCTTACTTTATTAAATTTCTGTGACGAAATTTTACGTTTAAGTTTTGACGTGCAGGAATTAAACTAAAAGCTCAAAGACTAGTATGGGAATTTGAATCACTATTTATTTTATTGACACCTCTAACTTCAATATATTGTTAGTGAGGACATTAACTTCAAAAGCCACTTGTCCTCACTTTTCTTTGCGGTCGAAGTGTTCTAAAAAGTAAATGTATCACTTAAGGTATCGCTTTGAAGTCATTTGCAAAGTATGCGTGTATTTACAGCACCGAATACTTTAGTCTGCATGAGAACATGACATTGGCATTTGTGTGATACTATGGACGTATACAATGTACATGTATTATTTATTAAAAGCTCCAAATAATAATTTTGTACTTACTTGTTTTTTGACAGCATCGCCATAAAATGGAACACGAACGCACGAATTAAAATTGGAAATGCAGCAATTCTTGATAGTATCAAAAACAGCTTGTTTCGGAATTCCAGTGAGCGATACATTTAAAGATGTTATCGACTCCAATTACAACGCTGGACTAATTAACATGGACTCCAAATGGACCCTTAAAATGAACACGCCACGGTCTTAAACAGTAGTAAAACTTAGTTCATTAAATTCAAGTTCAAATGTTAATAATGTCCACGGTTTTAAATATTTTTTACGAACATATTTGTCGTTTCATTACATACAGATACAATCTTTGTTTTACAAACATCTTTTATAGCGTCGTAATTATGATTTGTTTTTGATGCCATGCGAGGTTTCCTGTGTTTCTTGTTAACTTTCATCGTGGAATTAATTAACTATTCTTTTGTTGGGCGCTGTAGTAAGACGCGTTGTCATCCATCAATTCTGCTTATCATGCTTGAGAACCCGCTTAACTAAATATCCAATAGACCGCATTCTGAGTACCTTCAATCAATTTGTCTTCGACCATTTCGAAATGACTCCGTGACTCTTTCATCATTTCATCGGCCGTATAAACAATTACACAATCGCCACGACCTGATGTATCGTGCCGGTGACTTTAATTTGACGGAATACCATTAACGTGTCTTTGTTCTTCGTCCACTTCAATAATTCATTGATAGCTAATTATGCAGAGGAAGGCTCCGTCAGTTTTTCTACATCGGAATTGCCAGTCGATTATCTTATTCGCATCGTCCCGGGCCCTGTTTTCAAAACAGGTTCCGTCTAAGAGGCACGCTCGCTTTATTTGCTTTAAGCAATTTTTGCTCGTTTTTGGCAATCTCCGTAGTCCATTATCTTCGCTAACGATCGACGAGTTCGTCCCTGAGATCACGATCGGTTTCAAATTGAAATTCTGCGCTTTTATCGCTAATTAATTTTGTCGGAGTTGTTTATAGTTTATAAATTGCAGCGTCGGATCTTTGTCCTCGTTTGTTAAGATAAGGGTGACGGTGGATGCCCGGGGTTGAGTCGAAGGTCGGGATCCTAGATAACGACGCGGACGCCGACCCGGCCGATGCGTCACATTTAAATCACCCGTCCCACGCGATTCTACTCCCTATCTCGATGACATTAATGTCTGAATCGCCCGAATCTAATCGAACATACGACGTTGTTGTGTCAAATGATTTCAGATAATGTCACATCTCTCCATAATAGATAGTGTACGTTTCAACCCTTTTGGCGTTTCTATTATTCCAACGCCGATAGCAAAGAAATAATGGCTCTTTATCTATTGTTTTATGATATCTTTATTGTGTTCGGCTAGTAACGTAAATGATATAATATCGCAAACGGATTGTTATAATTGCTAGTAAAGATTTCATTATGACAATTTATTACTTGTTCTACCTAGTGTAATGCGGTGTAAAGAATTTACTACCTACACGAATGTGGGTATTAAGCTCGAACTGTATCTAATTTTAATTGCATGGTTATTAATCACACAGCCCGTATTGATTTATCAAGTTATTATGTCGTTTATTTTATTTCGCTTTGGTTGAGTATAACTATAGTAATGTGTTTCTGAGGATACGTATATACACTGTCATTTATTCTTTCATTTCTTCTTCGATAAACTTAAAGACATCCATATAAATATATTTCTGTAAACAAATACAAATAAATATTTCAAGTTGAGAGATTAATATTGGTATAATACTCCAAATAGTGTAACCAATTCCAAAAATTATGTTTATTTAGACAATATCTGATTCGTTGAGCCACATCCATATATTAGGGTTACGTGTGTGGTCTTATTTGGTTTAGTAGATAATAAAGTATCCGGTATTAAAGCTAGATTATGTTAATTCCAGTTGAAGCTATTTGAATAGACGAATTAAGTCACTGATGACATTTCTGAATTTTTAGAAACGAAGAACTTCGTTTCCTGTGAATATTATGTTTATTGATATTAGTTTTCTATATCATATTTCATTTTACAAGTATGTAGTTAAATATTGTCTCAGTTCAGTTAGGTGTTAATTGCAATTACACACAATTTAATTGCAATTGCAGATCACAGCGCTGCTCTGTTCTGGTCTGAAGGGTGTGGTAAGGGAGACATACTTATCCGAGGCGTTCCAACTTAGTCCTCAGGGGTAGCAACCCATCTGTGGTCAACCTTAGGTAGGTTTTTGATCTTATCTGGGGTTGATTACATATGTCCATGGGCGGCAGTGACCACTTACCATCAGGTGGACTGCATGCTCGTTTGCTACTTCCAAA
>DWRC01000134.1:0-10461 GCA_018250675.1 Astraptes naxos | reverse complement strand
TTCTATAAAAGCGGTAAACTGATTTGGTATCTGTCAGATCTGTCTTTTTCAATGAGACGTAGGTACCTACATTCGATTAAGCATTTGGGTTACCTCCCGAGGAATTTATGATCATTGTTTTCGTGATTTTTAGTATTCTGTTCGGAACTTTGCTCTTTTTCCCCCTTTATAGTTCATCTCCTAACATCCCCCAGGGTAAAAATAGATTGCGTTACTCTCTACAAAGTTCTTGTCCATCCCGTGAAAGTGCATAAAGTTTAGTCGTCTTCAAGATGACCGTAAAAATACATATCGACAGAGGAGCAATTATTTTCAGAGATAAGGAAATATAATTATATTTTGTTATTCTAAGATAAGTTACTGTATTTACAATAGGGTTTAACTTATAATAGGTATTTCTGTATGTTACTGCGTCTCCCACTATGTCCCACTGTTGGACATTGGTACCTCCATATCACTCCATACCAATTTTGGATTATACTTCACCACGATGCTCCAAACACCTAAAGAATAAAACACACTCTGTGACTCCCAGAACATAATAGACACCCCAGAACATATAGTAGTCTGAATTCAAAATTAAAATGTTTACCTGACCGGGGACCGAAACCGGTACCGTAGCTTTTCATCCGTATAACTAACATACGACCACTATAACATAACCTTAAACTATTTACATCACTTGTATTCGTATGAGTAATGGTTTGCGCACTCTTAATACCTAGTGCTATTTGCACTATTAAAATTCTATACAGATCGTACAGGTGCAGATAATTAACATAATAATAATAGCCATAAAGAAGACAATGTAGTAATAAGCCATTTATACTGTAAGCGTACCAATTAAAAGAACAATTCTTTAATCGATCGTTTGTAGGCTACAGCCCTTTATTATTAAAGTATAACTTAAGATCTGAGTGCAATGTTTAATACAATTTTATAATCTACGGAGTTGGTATTATTGGTAGTTACAAGGGTTTTTTTATGGACTGGCGAACGATACTCAAGGCTAAGTATTAATAACTTAATAGGTAGGTACCTACTATGTAATACGTGGTGCCTACTTGCAGAATGTCAACACACCAGGTAGCGTCGTATTTAGCGTCGCAGTCGCCTTCCGCTGGTAGGACTCCAATCCAATATGGGGCTAACTATATGGCTGCGATAGTGCCCACTTATTATTACACTAACCGCTCGTTTCCCGCTTATATTTCACAAAAAATATATACATGCAATACATTGACAACTCCCTTCATGTTACAAATGTCCATAGGTGTTGATGACTAGTTTTAAAAACGCGCGTGAAAAAATAAATAGTTCAGAGAAATAAGTAACGATTGTATACGAACGCAGTAAATTGTCAATGGATTTCGATACAATGTTATGAATGTATGTGTATTGTTAATTCGTTGTGTAATTTTCAAGGTGGGTCAACACGATGTAGGCCGTATAATTACTAGTTTAGCGTGACCGCTCGGCCGCAGCCTAACGGTAAGACGGCGCGAGTAATTGATGGAACGTGCCATTTTACCGCCTTTGTGAGAAAACATCGCCAATAATCCGCTTCACAATCATGACACGACAGATTATGCCCGATTTATTGTATAATCGAATTTACTGACCTGTATTCATGTTTGTATAAGACTCGAATGAAATAACTCGTATTTGTCGAGCTTCATTGCAACGCTCGAAGTGCAAACAAGTTAATAACGCGGTGAAATGAACAAAAATATGATTAATGCAACGAAGGAAGTCTCGGCTTACTTCACAGTGCAAAAGTGGCTAAATACGGTAACTTAAAACTTTGCAAGTGGTCGGTTTGCGATCAGAACTTATTTCGACTAAGATACGATACTTACCTACTACAATAACTCTCTCTAATTTAACATTTCAAAAGACTGCTTTTAAAATGTTAAATAAGAGAGTATTGAGTACTTAGTCTAGAAATTTACCACTTCTATCTCAAGGTAAACTAGTATGTCGAAACTTTTGACGTCTGTAAGAAATAAGAGCTTGAAATTTATTAATTACTCACGTACCTACATACGAAGTGTAATATATACCTATCTCCGAAGAAACACCGGTAATTGTACTTTTGTACCTAGTTTTATTATAAATGGATAGGTAGGTATAATATAGTTTGTAGATACTTAAGCTCGCCATTCTTTTTAACAATGGTAAAAAATAAAAAAAAATCTGATTAAATGTAGGTATGTATATTGTATACTGTATAGTGCATAAAGTTCACATTATGTTGATGGCAACAAGTCCATTAAATTAGTACATAGTATAAGAAGTACATAAGAAAATGTATAATAGAAAAAGAGTTAATTTAATCAGTTTCCATAAAAACAATAAGAGAAACACGTATGTGTCGGACAGCTACGTTCGACAGATGGACACACCTGCCACCAAGGTAACGGACCTTGGGAAGATACACAACGGAGTTTTGTTCATCAATAAAAAATGCACTCTCTATTGTACTGTCAATTGTCAGATGTTAAAAATGTATGGGTAGGATAATGTCAACTAGTTTTTACTTACATCAATTTTGACGTGGCTGCAAGAAGTTAAATTGATTTGTAATTATTGTAAAAAATGTTTTTGTAAATGTAGCTTATTTATCCATCCCTATGCGAAAACGTTTTAAATTTCAATCCCGGGCATTAACCTCTTGGATAAAGAAAATAAACCTGAAATTAGACAGTTAACGTAAACCTTAAAGGCAACGCCTCTGTGATCGGCTTTACGTGGACCTCTGTTATAATAGCTGACTGATATAATTTTCAGTTGTTATCAATAGACAAAATATTAAAAGTATGAGAATAGTAAAAGAATTTACGGAGGTTTACAGTCACCCTCGTATTAAGAAGTTTGCGTGAATTTCGTTATCATTATTTATATAGTAGCAACGATATTATATTGAAACAAATCATTTAGTAATCACCCACATATAACACATCTTTCCCAAAATATCTTTACATAATTTATTATTAAGTACTGTAATAAATATTTAAATTAAAATAAGAGCAACTTAGCATGAATTCTTCGAGACAATAAAATTTAAATACATGCCATAAACAAAGGTCACGGCCAGTTAAATAATTTTGAACAGGTTCCTTTGAGATGACATCTTATTATAAAGAATGCATATATAAAGATTATTATTGTAGGTCACCGTACCTAAATATATATATACATACATAGTTAATAAGTGGATGGACCTACTGCTGGGCATTGGCCTCCTATCAGAATTAGAAGGGTCCATAGGAAACCGCGGTGACCGAGTGCAGATTAGTAGGTAGACCTTTGAGATATTTACCACTATGAGAAGCCAAACTCGGCTATCACTGCCAAACATATGTAGTACTAGATAATATTTCTGCGTGATACATGAATAAGAATCTATTAATAACATACTGTTTGTTGATTATGAATCAGGCCGTTATTGCCAGGCTTTATTTGGTTATGTTGCCATTGAATGTGATAGACGAATGAATACAAAAGGAACGAAACGCA
The DNA here is from genome assembly GCA_018250675.1 of Astraptes naxos. Lineage (NCBI taxonomy): Eukaryota > Metazoa > Arthropoda > Insecta > Lepidoptera > Hesperiidae > Astraptes > Astraptes naxos. The sequence goes on along the minus strand of DWRC01000134.1, from coordinate 6,942 downwards.
AGCCTGAGCGGACGGAGATTCGCTTGACATGACAGTTCTGTAAGGTTTCTTTACCCACGGAATTTGTTTTTCGTGTTGAGACTCTCTACTTGTAGGGTTTCCGATTCAATTCTCGGCCGTAACATCTAAACGGTGAATTAGAATTTATATTTTCTATCTGAGAGTTAGAATAAGAACGTAGAAAGTAGCTCCCTCTCCTTATGATAGATTTTTACAAGGAATTAGAAACAAATCTATAAAACTAAGTACCAATTTAAGTGACCATAACTTCTACTTAAGACAGACCTAAGTAGACAACGAATGAGAATAAAGTGATATGTATAATAAAAATCATTAATTAAAGTCGGCTTACTTTTACGATATTCAAATGTAAATATCACGGAATTGTATGTCACATACATACAATTCCGTGATATTGTATAAAATTATTGATGAAGTCGTAATAAAGATTGTCGTGATGGAAGTCATGAAGTGCCCTCCGTATCTCTCCTCCGTATCTATCCCATTCTTGAATTTTAAAAATACTATTTGCTTATACTGGTATTTAAAATATCGTTTTAAAACTCTTTCTGAGACGTCAGAACCTACATGCAAATAATATGAAATAAAAAAACTAAAAACACACTATGGTTTTACTATAAATATCAGCATCACATCAATTTTCTTCTATTTTTGTTAATTGATCCGTTTAGCATAGATAGGATGTATGATTTGGCAAGCTTTCATCTCCTATTAAACCTTGTTTTAGGAATTATGTTTCCAAAATCTATCCACAGTGGTCCATATCTTTTTTCTTCATTTGTTCCAAACTCACCTGTTTCATTTTATGAAACTTGTCTACCTCCCATTTATTCACTATTGCTTTTATTAGCAGGCAGCTTACCAGAATGAATGAATAAATTAAAAGTCTATTTGATTGCTTTGTTAGTTAGCCTCTTAGTTTTACTCTCTCGAATTGTTAGCGACTTCATTGCCATTGCAGATTGAGATAAACACGGCATTGTACTGTTGTACCTACTTACAAAATCTGATTCCGTGATAGCCTTATACGGATACATTATTCCCACGATCAAGGAACATTATTTTACTATAGTGATTTGTAATTACTTGTTATTGTGATTTACTGTTTCAAACAATCGTCATTATTAAGCAGTGTTTCTTTTCCATACAAGAGAGCACATTATCTACGTTCCTTTCTTTAGTTAGATTAACGACTAATTATGTAGACTTAGCTGTGCCTATTTCTTTTTAAAGATCAAATACCTATAATAAAAACAATAATATAACATAAAACGTACGATTTTTAACACAAGTAATTTTAATTCCCACTAGGTTGGTACCTACGTGATTAGATTATAAAAATTAATACCTAATAGGTACATATATTTTATTAGCTATTAATTTATGAGTAATACAATTGATATTCGAATTAAAATGAATGCAGAGATTGGTTAGTCAACCTGCATTGCATTTGCATAATGTATGTATTTATATTCAAATTAAAAGTTAATAAACACTTCACTTTAATGTTGAAATAATTCTATAGCTCAAACTAAAGAACCGAAAATTTAACTATTGTTATACGAGACAAATGCTTATTTATTCATATACCTATGTAGTCTACGTTGCTCAAACATTTAAAGTATGTAGAAACACATTTCCTAATAAATGAAAATAGAGAGTGAAATGGGTCAGTTACTTCTTTAAGCAATTGAAGTAGTAAACGATGCATGCGATGCATGCATTTCATTTGCTGGTAAGTGGTCATAGCCGCCCATGGACATCTGTAACTCCCTATAGATAGATAATACGTCGTCACTCGAGAGGCCTAAAATGGTCGTATCATACCTATGTAGGTATATAAGTATCATTCCACCGAACTATTTCACGCTAAAAATATGTGTGGCTGGCAACTCTCATGTCGATCCATACCGGTTCTATTTCCTTTCAAATTTATCTAAAATTTGTTTAATATAGTGAACTAATAAAAAACGGAAGTTGCGAATTCTGTGTATCCACGTACCGCGATCGTTCGCTCCGTTACGATATTGCACCATATCGTTACGAAAGTTATCAAATTGCAAATCACCAGACAGTAACTCGTTATTTTTGATATCGCAGATTCTGATATACAACTCGAAGTTACAAAAATCTTGTTGTAATGATAAGTTGCAACTACACTTTATATGGAAACTAATTAAACAGGGTAATATATGTTATTAAAGTATGTAATTTATATAAGTTAACAGTCAATATACAGTATAAGTCAATTAGGTATATGGCAGCATTTTAAGGTCTATTCTGACCAAAAAATATTTATTACGTTACAAATTTACAAAATGTCTAAAAAGTTTTAATAAGCCTATCTGAGTTCGATCAAAAACATGTATATTTCATTTTAAAGAAATATGTGGGCACGTTAGAGTTTGTTAAACCTTTTAACGATCCAATTATGATTTCACATTTTACACATATTCAAAATGGAGAATGAAAATTTATTACGCTATAAAGTCATAATTCCAATTTGTTTTTTGAACCTCGTCTAAATTTTATTTGAGTAGTTTACGAGTTAACTGTGTATTATCGGATGATATTAAAAATGAACGGTATCTTTATTATAGTCAATAGATAACTTTAATAAGCCCAGCGTTACTGTACTTTGAAATGGGTGTAATTGGCAGTCAACCTAAATAATATGCTTCTAACTAATATTTTCCTATCATTCAGTATATATTATGTATTTCCTGTTTTCTGGATAATGTCCGGCAAAATACATTTAGCCTTCCTCAACGTTTGTCTATGTAGATGCCGAAATCTTTTGAGTGATTTTTTATGTTTTGTTGGTTTTAAGAGCCTATTATTTTATACTTTTTCACGTTTAATCGCACTGGAATATCTTTATGTAGGTATATTTTATTTCTTCTAACATTTTTAGATAATCTAGTGTTTACTTCTTATTGTTGCGTAATTCGCAGTAAAGCGGCACAACTGCTTTATCCTCAATATTGTCAGACAGTACCAGTTTTCTAATGGTAGAGCGCTTCCTATTTCCTAATGCTGCGCGGAGAACGGACGTCACGAGCCGATTGTTTGGCCGCGCTACTTCCTACGAGCCAAGCTTTGCTGTGATTTTAATAGTTGGTCAATATTTAAATATGAATGCTCTTAATAGAGGTTATGTTATAATGACACGTGTAGCTAAGCGCCTATCACACTACCTCGCCGTGCGAAGATTCTCGAGTTTAATTTATTCAGATAAATATCTATAGGTTAATTCTGAGTTTTATACCTGTCTTGTTTGTACCTATATACCCCATACCTCCATAATAGAGTAATTTTTTTGTGGAAGTATACGAAACGTGTTTTTTTTTATAAGTTATATGTTATTTGATACCGTCACCAATATTTTTATGATGCGAGTTGTCTGATATAATGGAAAAATTGTAACGCGTTAAAATTTGTACAAAAACAGTAAGTACAGATAAAGTAATGTGAACCGGATATCGATGTAAACAAGTTATCGATTTAATCAACCCATTCTAATTCAATTGCTTTTCTGGTTTAAACACTTTTCTATTTTGTTCCAGTCTCAAAAGATATGAATAAAAAGATGTACCGTACCAGCCTACGAGGCGTTTCACATAAGTTGCCAATAAATAGATAAGAAGCTATTCAATCCTTCGATTACTACGTGACTAAACGACATTCCTGCTGCATTCCTATTTGCATAAATTATACTATCTATGAGCATTCATATTTGCCACTTTATTGCCTGTTATTATACTCGTAGTTAAGCTTCGATTTATTTAAACTAGAGGTACGCAACATTGTTTTCATTAGCGAAAGCTGTGATTTTTAAGATTATTCGTAGAGTTCAAGCCAAATGGACGGCGTTCCGTATGGGAAATTATGAAATGCTTTCTCGTAGGTACTACAGTGTCCCTCTCAGTCACTAACACGTAATAATATTTTAAAGACAATAATAACTTAAAGAAGCTATGTAACTAAGTTCATGGCTCGGGATTAATAAAAATCGGCGTTTGCTTGGAGTTGAAGGTGTATTTGTAGATATTTTTTGGATAAAGAGTTCTGTGGTATTTTTGATCATATATTATAAGAAATACCAAACACTTTTCTTTGCGATACTAATAGTGTCAAAATGTTGAAAAATACCTAATAATAGCTAAATCGTCTATAATATAAAATTCGAACATAATACACAGGTTCTCAAAATTTATGACCATGTTATTTGAAAATTACAATCACAATCGATTTATTTGTTGTACAATTTTCACATTTATTTGAACGAAGCATTACAACTAGACTTGTCCGCTTGCGTCCGTCTGGTGACCTCCTTACGAAACGCAACGGTTTGCACGCCTTATCAGCCACATACTTATATGCCAATACAGGTGTATTAGTCATAGTATCGACACGAACATGGTGTTGCGGTATCTATGATATATTTTTACAATATTTTTTTAATATTAGATAGTGATCAAATATTCACCGGAGATCTTTATTAAACCCTAATGTAATATTTATCGAAACTATCATAGTAAATACGATTTTAAGTATCGAAATCCCCATCCAAATCGGATCTGTAGTTTTTAAAAAAATTGCGGACATACAATATTCATATTTATGAATGTTTGTATGTCCGCGATATGTATGTACACTATATCAACTTGTCTAGTATAATATTGTACTAAATCTGAATGTCTTTTCGTTTTTTTTAACTTATATTTATCGGCTACATATCACTTATGTTTCATATTGTACTTAATAAGTAATTAATAGGTATATACAGGATTTTAAATTAAATAATTTCAATTGTACCTACCTATTTATCTTTAAAATTGCCCTCATAACATTCATAGCAGATATATAAAAATATATGTATACAAATCTTCTACCGAATTATAACACTTATAGTGGATATGTAGGTTAGTTTGTACATTTAGTGAATGTGAGTGAACTCTAGTGTCCACAGAACGTGACTGGATTGGGCGGCCTTCATTCAGCCTTAAGTCATTCCCTCAGAGAAATCGAATGTCTACGCCAGACAATTATTTTTTATTTATTGGTATAAAATAAAAGTAAATTCAGTTTTTTCCTTAGTTCAACTAAGCAGATCTTATATTTTCTTTTAATTTAGCTACGATCAATCAGCTACAAATGAATTTAATTACAATTTCACAACAAATATTACTGAATTTTGATTCGAATATTGACCGTAAGATGTTATTTGAATTTTTATCATAATCGTTTATCAGAATAAAGAAGTGAATTACACTAAAATTCTTATTTTCTTTACATTATTTCGTTATTCCGTCCTTTGTAAATTTTTTCTCATTACATTTTTTGTTCTTTATTTAAATCTGGTTTTCTAAGGTAGTGGAAGTTTTTGTAATTTTACTGCGGCAATACATCTGCCTGCTTATTATTATATCGAAACAGTGATGTACTTTAGCTTTATACTGACGTAGGGTCCGATTTTAAAGCTATGTAGAACGAGAATGGAGCAGCCGGGAGTACGACTACCGAAACTATTTAGTAAGTAAACGTGAATCAGTTCTTGCGTATCGGTGGAAAGGTTTGAATGCCTGCTAATTTAAATATGAGGCAGAACTTAGTCTTAGCGGCAATGCATCTGTCATCTACTTAAGGCAGAATCCCTGTTTTATATTAAGTGGGTGGAAGTGTCCACTTACCATCAAGTGGACTACGTACTCGTTTGCTAATACAGTGTTACAAAAAGTAATTTCAGGGGTAGTGTCTGTGCTTAATCCATTTGTACACCTGTTCTATTTGTATTGGTGGCGATAGGCTCTTAACACTAGGTGATGATCAGTTTGCTACTTCCATTACATAAAAATTCAAATTGAACAGATAAATGTATGTAGGTAAGTTGGCTAGTGCACCTACAACATTTGAATGCGAGTCAGTTTGTGTAGCCGATACTATCGCCTGGCCTTCATTTAACTTAGGTCACTCTCTTGAAGGAGTATCGAGTAATTCATGCTTATTGATGCTTACCAATCTCTTAAAACGAAATTTTCAATAGACTAAACTATTCTAATATATTTATATTTTTTAAATTTGAAAAATACTCGCCCGACAATTCCTTCAAAAGAAGTTTTCAAACTTAAAGTAGGTTCCTTTTTTAGAAATGCATTAGAAATTTAGTATTCATAGATCATTTTCCAAAGTATTGCAATTAAAATGTTTATGTTACACAAAACTATACAAAAATTTTGTCATTTTATTCGTGACTTTTTGTCACATTATTAGGAGTTGACGGAAAAAATAACTAATTATACTACTAAAATATAAAGTAGTAATGATAATAGCGATTTACACCAGAAATAAACACGACATTACAAACGAATACGTAACTAAATGGCAATCAGTATATGATGTGGACAGATGAGTAGGAAATTACAATATTTTTCTTCAACAAAGTCATCTTGAACACTAGAGAGTCTCTATAGGGAAGTTAATTTCCAGCGTGTAAATGGTGATATCATGTATTTTATGCAATTACGTATGTGCCTAGGTACCTACTTATAATAAAAGTGGTAGAACACTTCGTCGATCGACTCCGGCAGCACTACCGCCACACCTATTTCTGTCGTATAACAGCAGTGTTAAGCCCTACTGTGTTCTAGTTTGGAAGATGTGGTAAGGGAGACATAATTATTCTAGGCGATCCAACTTAGTCCTCAGAGATAGCAACGCATCTGTGGCTGACCTCAGGTGTGACTACTCTTATCTGGGATTGGATACAGATGTTCATGAGAGGCAGTGAACACTTACCATCAGGTGGGCTGCATGCTCGTTTGCTATTTCCATAACATAAAAAATGGTTAGGGAGACATACTTATTCGAGGCGTTCCAACTTAGTCCTCAGGGGTAGCAACGCATCTGAGATCGACCTCA
>DWRC01000133.1:0-10461 GCA_018250675.1 Astraptes naxos | reverse complement strand
AAGCTGTTATGAATTTACTATTTTAATGCCTAAACGCCTGTAGATTAAACGAGCAAATCCGAAATCAAGTAGGTACATATTTCATATTTACAATCACAGGCTGTCACCTTAAAAAGTACTTTATTTTTTTTAATCAAAGGTAGCAATTGTCTAACGATTAGTAGCAACTACCTAGTTGCTACCTAGCAACTTTTAGTAATTATTTCGATGTAAAATATGGTTAGTGACCGGCCATTCTGACTGTCACTACTGTTTCTGCTAGCAGTATTGTGTAGCGTTGTGTTGTTGCATCAAGCATACGTCAGGCGTAACATGATCTTCAGTGGTAGCGCCGCATTTGTGATCATTTTCTACAATTACTTTTCTTCTTCTAACTTATGGTATTATAGCTCTTAATATGTATTGTTTTGAATTATCTTAGTTATCTTTTCTAGTTATTTCTGTTATTTGATCGTATCTAGCTTTTTTTACACATAAGTTAATATTTTCTTACAGTACAAAAGTTAACTACGCTGTAAGATCTTGGTTAATGTCTTATAGCTATCTTTGAATCTCATTAGTTAATTTACAATAGATTTATTTTGTCATTCAAGGTTCGCCATGACGTCATGGCGCATGTGCACACGTTGGCTGAGAGGTGTCCACTGGCAGCTCCCATCATCCACCTCGGAGCGACCTCTTGCTACGTCGGAGATAACACCGACCTGATAGTGCTGCGACACGGGCTGGACCTGCTCTTGCCGAGGCTGGCAGCTATTATCAACAGATTGGGACAATTCGCTGATGAGTACAAGTAAGTTTTCGTACTTTTTTGTATTATTGAAATATTAAGGTCACACTATTCTTCGACATTTTAATCAGCATCAGATAGAACAAAAGTTAAATGCACAATAATTTGTACATGTTCATTGCCTATTAAATTTTATTTGTAATTTATTACTAGTAGTTTGGTAAAAAAAAAATTACTAGCATCAAAGTCATGCGAGTAAAGCTTTGCTGAATTATTTTAAGTGTGAGTTCCTGTATCATAAACAGCAAATTCATGTAAAATACAGAATATTTTTATGAAAACTGTTGAACGATAAAAAATATTATAACATCTAGTAAACATCTGTCATCGTGTATTTCAGATCGCTGCCAATCCTCGGTTTCACTCATCTTCAGCCTGCTCAATTGACAACTGTAGGTAAACGTGCATCATTATGGTTGAGTGATCTACTTATGGACGAACGAGCATTATCTCGTGCAAGGGAGGATCTGCGCTTTCGAGGAGTAAAAGGCACTACAGGAACGCAAGCGTCGTTCCTACAACTGTTCAAAGGAGACAGTGCCAAAGTACGAGCGCTGGACAAAAGAGTAGCGGAGTTGGCTGGTTTTGACAAACGTTACATTGTCACAGGACAGACGTATTCGAGGAAGGTTGATCTTGAAGTTATCACTGCGCTATCTGGATTAGGGGCAACGGTACACAAGATGTGCTCGGATATACGGATCTTAGCATCTAGAAAGGAAATTGAGGAACCATTTGAAGCATCGCAAATTGGGTCTAGCGCGATGCCCTATAAAAGGAACCCAATGCGCTCCGAGCGTTGCTGCGCTTTAGCCCGTCATCTGATTACTTTACACGCTAACGCTGCTAACACTCACGCTGTGCAATGGCTTGAACGTACTCTGGATGATTCCGCCAATCGTCGTATTACGTTGGCTGAAGCCTTTTTGACTGCCGATGCAACTTTGATTACTCTTCTCAATATTTGTCAAGGATTAGTTGTGTACCCTAAAGTTATTGCTCGCCATATTGCACAGGAGCTGCCTTTTATGGCAACTGAAAATATTATCATGGCTATGGTGCAAGCCGGAGGCGACCGTCAAGTGTGTCACGAAAAGATTCGTGTCTTATCACATGAAGCAGGCGCAGTTGTCAAACAGGAAGGAAAGGACAACGATTTGATTGAACGTGTGAAGAAAGACAGCTACTTTGGGCCTGTAATACATCAGTTGGATGACATTTTGGATGCCTCTACTTTCATTGGAAGGGCTCCTGACCAAGTCACCGAATTCCTCGAAGAAGAAGTCGAGCCCTTGTTAAATAAATATAGGGATGTTCTGGATGCAGTTGAAAAACCAGTTATTTTGACCATTTAAATCAATTTAATATTTTTTATTATAATCTTGACATGAAATGAAATACAATGTATGAATAAAATGATATATTTACATTACAGCGCAATGATTTATAAACGTACAAAAATATGACTTCACTATTTTACAAAACATTACATACTATATGAACTAGACACTGGTAACTAATGTTCAATCAGTAATGCCGAAACTTCAAAATACTTAGCGATCATAAGCTTGACGAGAGCATGAATAATAAATAACTATAAAATAACATTACAACAATCAAACAAATAAATAAGCCTATAGAATTAAAAGAGAGACTCAAATCATCAACTTAATTATTCCTGATAAACAGTAAATAAAGATCGTAGGATATTTCGTGATCACATCTTATCACAATTTCGATGGCACGTCGAGATTCATTGAACGGTCTTTTACATAACTAACTCAAAGTGTGTTCGTGAGAAGCGTATCGCCTTGACAAGCGGGTCCCTGGCTTGGCCAGTTACAAGCACCTAGATTAGGATCGAAACTTAATTGAACGGGGCAGTTGAATACGTGAAGCGTAAACCTCTGTTTCGTGCAGTCCCATCTGCAAGCATAGAATTTGTTACATTGTTTCGGGTGACGGAACAATCCTGCTCTCTTACAATCGACGGTTCCTTGTAGAGTCTCATCTCTGCTCCTCCATCCACCCGGACCGTAGCGGTCGAACGATTGTGAGTCGACTGATACTGAAGCCTCTGATGACTTAATAATCGTAGAGGGTGTGTCCTCTTGGTTAAGCAACACCGTTTTATAAGTTGGAGCCGGAGTGACAGCCTTAACTCGTGGTCTAATCCGAATTAATTTCTCTGTTGTGGAAATTACTGGACCACTCGATACGTACGCTACTGGGTGTGCCTCGCCGTTGGATATAATATCTACGTTGTTGTTGCTAGCCTCTTGATAATCTTGATAGAACGAATCATCTGGCACTATAATAGGATTGTATGTAGATGTAATAATCGGTGTGGGTGTTACTACTGTGCTCGTCACCGGGAATTTAGCAGACTGCGTCCAAGCATCATCGCCTAGATCTCCACGACCTGAATCGTCATAGCTAGTACTATAGTCATTCGATTCAGCCTGCACATTAGGTCTCCTTCCTTTGAGCACTAAAACAGGTGATTGACAACTGCACACGGCACCCAATTTTCTTACAAGGAGAGGGTTAAAGTCGTTTATTTTTGTCACAACAGCGACCTTAGGTTTTGTTCTGCGGAAAGATGAGGTAGTAGGAGTGACTTCTACCAATTCTTGTTTGATTGGTGAGTACGTCGAACTGTACGATTCAACGGGTGTTGAGATTGAAAGTAAACTATCATCAGATCCAACCGTTCCAAAACCAAATTGAGATTTAGCTGTTTCTACGACAATGTTCTGCTTTCTTTGATAAGGAGCTGCTGTGCTAGAAACAAAACTGTCATCAGAATTATATACTTGATACTTTTTATATATTGGTTGGTCGATCTCCTCCGAGGGTGGCAAGTACTCAGGAGCCGTGTACTTTGTAGTGGACTCGTAATAAATAGGTTCTTGGGTTGTCGATTTAGCGAATGGCCTGTATTTAGGTCTCGTCCTTCGTGATACAGGGGACGAAACTTCAATTTCAGGTGCGTAAGTAGATGTAACAATTCTTGGAGGTAAGTAAGAGTTATCGGTACTGGACACGACATACGGCGCCGCTGTAGTATAACTTACTGGTGATACTAATCCAGCATCTGGTCCAACTGTTCCGAAACCAAGCAGCTGAGATTTAGCGGTTTCAACAACAATGTTTTGTTTCCTTAGAATGGGCGCAATTGTGGAAGATCTTTCAGCATAATACGTTTGTCCCTTATCTTCGTACGGATTGTATCCAAGTTTAGAACCATAAGATTCGCCATTGTTATCATATCCGAAAGATTCAAAGTTAACAACGCTCGAGCCACTGGTCTTGCGTGCAGGCGGTAGGTATTCTAGGGACTCTGGTGTTGGTGATGGAGGCAAGTAAGTGTTATCTACAGGTGGTAAATAGGTATTTTCCGCTGGTGGTAGGTAAGTATTATCTGCTGGAGGGAGATAAGTATTCTCCGCTACAGTCTGGTAAGTATTTTCTACTGGTGGTAGATAGGTATTTTCTGCTGGTGGCAGGTAAGTATTCTTTACTGGAGGCAGGTATTCAGGCGCATTGAATTTGGGCTGAGGTGTAGGTGGTAGATATACTCGTGTTGTACTTGGCGAATACCGTGGTCTGTATGTAGATGCTACAGGTCTCGCAGTAGATGACACTGGTGGTAAATACTCTTCAGCTTTGTAACCTACTTGAATCTCCGGTGATTCGTAATGGTTGTATTTAGTAGTAACAGTCGCAGGGAATGATGAGAAATGGACAGATTCTACTTTCTTGGATAAATCAATCGTCTTAGTATATGAAGGTTTGTAATCTTCTTGGGTGTCGTGAGTTACCGAACTCTGGTAAATAACTGGTGCGGCGGTCGACACTGAGTACGTTTGTTGATATTCGGTTTTTGGTGGAATATATTCGGGTGCCTTGTAAGTTTCGACTATTTTTGGTGAGTCGTAATCAGTGTAGTGACTTTCATAAACTAGCGTTGATGGTGTTGTCGATACAAACACTACATCCTTACCAGCATCGGATTGGCCTATGTCGTGAGACTGATGGAACACTTGATGAGAAACAACACTGGCATCAGAGTAGGCAGGCTTGTTTGATTCTTCGAGGTTTATCTGTATTTCTGGCTGGCTGTACGTATATCCTTGATTAATCTCCGAGTAGGACTCCTGAGTCGGTCGAGTCAATTCAGTGCGCACTGGTTTGTAAGTTTGTGTGAATACTTCAGCCGTAGGTCTCACAGACAGAGCTGGGGTGATATTTTGCGTGTATTTCAAAATAGGGTTGTGATAGACGGTAACTTCAGGCTCTTGGTACGCCACATCAATAAGCGGGACAGCGGTAGTCGAAACAGGCACATACTTTTGCCTATCTACTTTATGGATTGTTTGTTGACTATAGGAATGGGGAGCGTATGTGGAAACAACAGCTTTTGGCGTAGATGTTTCAATTGCTGAAACTTCTTCAAATTTAACAGCCGGCTGCGAATATTCATACCCAGATTCACCACCTTGCGAGTAAGTATTCACTTGACTAGCATCGACCTTGTGGATCGTCTGTTGGCTATATGATTGTGGCTCGTAAGTAGATATGGCGGGTTGAACAGCTATGGCAGGTTGTGCTGTGCTATATTGGATAACCTTTGGTCGTTCATACGTGACTCTTGGTTTTGTGTATTCATAACCGGTGGATTCGGTGTCTGTTTGGCTAGTATCATACTGGTGAATTGTTTGTTGACTGTAAGATACTGGGGCAGATTTCTGAGTGTATTTCAAGAAAGGATTTTCATACACACTCACAGGGGTCGTTTGGTAAGCGTATTCGTTATGTGTGATGGCCAGTGGAGTGGAAGATGGAACTATCCTTGGAGTTTCTACCTTGTGTATGGTTTGATGGCTGTAGCTCGGAGTTCTGTACGTAGAAGTAACTGCAGGCGCGGGTGTTGAGTATTGATAACCAGAGTTCGACCCTTCCTGGAATTGAACATTTGGTTTGTTATACTCATACCCAGTCGCTGAGTCATCTTGAGAATAAGTGTTAATTTTACTTGTGTCTACTTTGTGCAAAGTTTGTTGGCTGTAGACCACCGGTTGAGGAGTGCTGCTACCGAATGTAACAACTGGTTGAACAGCGATAGTCGGTCTTGCTGTCGTATAATGAACAACTGTTTGCGGTTCTTCGTATGTTATACCAGAGCTTCCTGCTTCAAGTCCTGATACTTCAACAGATGGTGTATAGACGTTGCTCGATTCCACTTTGTGTATAGTTTGGTGGCTGTAAGACTGGGGTGTATATGTAGATTCAGTGGGTTGAACGTAAGAAATAGGCGCTCCTGTGGTATACGCTACGGCTTTTCTAAACGGTACTTCTGTTTCTAGTGTTGGGTTAGAATATTCGTAACCAGCTGATTCCACTCTATGTTGTGTCTGATGACTGAAACCACGTGGTTTGTACGTCGCTATCGATATAGCTGGTGTAGGAGTTGAGTATGAAATACCATCTTCGAATTTCGTGCTCGGTTTAGAATATACGTAGCCTGTCGACTGAGATTCTTTAGTAGAGCCAGTATTGTAAGTGTCAGACGCGGTATAATCCTTAGATTCATATTGGTAGTTCGATCCCTGGCTATGATCAATTTGAAGTCCAGGTGTAACATATTGCTTAACGGCGACTACAGAGGGTTGCACATATGTAACTTCGGGTTGAGTGTAGCCGAAAACTTGTTTAACACTTGTCTTAGGTTCGGAAGGAACATAGGTTGTTTTGTACGTCGTGACTACAGGCAAAGATGTGGTTACAGCGAATGGTGTAGCAGTTGTTGGAACTCCAGACGATGTTGGAGTAGTACCATAGCCATATCCATCGATATTGTGGCTATCGGTTCCAACATGGCTGATAGAAACTGCAGGTCCAGATACATAGTTCACTTGACCACCTTGTACATTGTCATGTACTATTTCGTGTCCGCTTTGGTAATTACCTTGGTTAATATAATTGACATCAACTAAAGATGTTTTTCCTACCAAACCTACATTGATAGCTCCGGCTGTCAAAGTATGCGCAGCGCCAGTGTACGCCTTAGAATCAGTAACGTAAGTGCCTACATCTGCATTGTTGTAACTATTGTATTGCTGTACATTGAGCCCGGAATTGTCAACAACACCACCCTCACCGAGAGTACCTATATAGCCTTCAAGTTTGTATAGACTTCCTCCTGAGTTTCCATGAGAAGTTGAGCTCGAGTAACCCGTCTGATACCCGCCATTAGCAGTAACATCAAAGTAAGTTCCTGAGGAACCGCTATCAGTATATCCTTGAGTTTCATAGTGAGAATCGTCTGATCCGAACGCAATACCATCTTCGAATGGTTTACTAGGCTTGGGATAATAATATCCGTATGATTTGGTGCTACTTGTATCTGGCTTGTATTTACCGACGTCATAACTATGGGTGAATTTATATCTATCGGCATCATGTAGGTAAGGTTTAACTGGTGAATCAACATGTTCGTATGGTAAAGCACGATCTCCAGCCGGATTATGAACGTAGCGGCCAGAGTTGTCTTTCACGTATTTACCGGTTTGGTACTTTCTTCCTGATGTAGTTCTTGAATACGCTGCGCTAGTAGCAGTATTTCCTTGTACATACTGTCCTGAACTTACGGAAACACGATTGGAGTTAGCTGAAGAAGCAGCCGGTAGTCTATAATCGTCTAAAATGAGTGAGCCGCTGGAGTACTCTCCATCATCGTTGTATCTAGCAGCTTGAACAAAGCCTGCGTCACCGTTAGAATCAGCTTCTACATTATACGAGACACCAGCAGTCGAGAAGCCGGGGGCAGTTGTTTCGGTTCTGTAGATTTGTCCAGAGGCTTCGGGGCTGTACTCCTGCGAGGCGATGAAGTTGGCGTCCAACGCGTCAGCATTGGAGAGGAAGCTGCCTTGGATCCCGACTAGGTTGTCTAAAGCGGCTCCAGAGACTAAACTCTGGTGAGCAGCGATATTAACGGAGTCGGCTGTTTGACCTCTGAATCCAGCCGCACCTGTAATTGCAAAAAGAAGGATACATTATATGTAGGTATGTTACCCATAATCTTATTTTGTCTTGCAGCAGATGCGAGTTTGACTCAGAAATTAAACATTTAAATGAGAACTTATTGTTCACTACCAGTCAGGCCATTTAGGCATTTGTAGTAATATTTCCATAGAATTCATAATTCAGAAAAGCCTAATTATCTTATCTGCAAGTTATGTTCAATAATCGACTTAAATGCCATAAGTTACCTGTAAGAGTAGCAGCAGAGAAGCCATAAGCCTCAGCTTCGTATCTGGCGATGTTCCCGCAGGCGGGCACCAGCCACGGCCAGTCGCATTTGAGGCGCGCGGCGTCGAACCCGAGACCGAACGGACAGCGGAATTCGTACGCAGTCAGCGGAGACGTGCCGTGGTCCAAACACGCGAAGAACCAGCGGCAATTCTCCGGGTCTGCGTAGTAGCCTGGAAGAACATTGATAAAACGCTACAGTTTCCTGCATTATACCTTTCCTGCAATTCTTGTTGTATAGTCTACTTTTGTGACTAGATTTGTGATTAACCATTAAATAAAATAAGTGAAATCTTTGGCATTTCTAGTACAAATTTTGTGGTGATATTTATGTCAAAATAAAATGACCGGATTCTAAGATTGAAATTGATTATTGACTAGAAGATTTTATATCTTCCCTTTTCTTCTCTCTTTACTGAGCAGTGACGGGATACCTACTTGGTGTCTACAATAAGCTATGTTGATTAAATGGAGCAGCTGCTTCCTTTTATTGAGAGTGATGATACCCTTGGATTATACCTGCCAATCCACATTTGTTCCCTTCTCTTAATGAAAAAACGAAGTCTTGAATTCAACTGAACTGAGTAGCAACTAGGGTTGGCGATCTGAGATCGATTAATCGAAGAAACTATTTATCGGCCCAAAAAATCGATATTTTAAATAAATATTCAGTATTAGATAGATCGTTAAATTCTGTGGCTTTCTGACGACCTTTTTTTAGCCGTCAAACTATGTTTTCAGAGCTGACATGACCTTTTTCGCCGCCGACGATTGAACGATATATTAGGAATCGATCTTTTAAATTTTAGAACTCGTTTATGGTAAATCGAATTTAAAAATTGTTTTTTTTTGGACCCGCCATCCCTAGTGTGTCCCGCGTCTCGTGTCCCCCCCTTACCCTCGTGCTGCGGGCAGTGGAAGCGCGCGCGCGGCACGGGCGCGATCTCGGAGGAGCCGGGGCAGGCCAGCGCGTGCGGCAGGCTGCCCGGCCACACGCACACCTCGTAGCGCGCGTCGAACGCCAGCCCCGCGGGGCAGTCGAATTCGAATACCTGGCGTACACAAAAAGCAAACGTGTTAACCACACTTGTAACCGTCAACGGCCACTTCACTTATTGACCTGAACTGGAAGAACTTTATTTTATAATATGGAAATGGAAAATAGCATGGACTGCATGCTATTTTCCACTATTATATATATTAACACATGTTTAGAACGTTTCATCGGAGAGGTAATTTCCTATTATTTTTTTCGTCCATCATTTAAACACATAATACCTTTCTAAGAAAATCATTATAACAAATAATAATTACCTACTTTCTAATTTACATATTTCTTTTAGAAACCAAGAGCGTGTTTGAAATCAAAATAGGTACAACAGAGACAAATACATAATTAATGTTTTAAAAGAATTGCACATAAAAATAATACTCACAGTATAGTCGGGCGAAAGCTGATCGAACTTCACACAACGGTAGAACCTCGCGCAGGATCGCGGGTGGACGAAGTAGCCTTGACGCGAGCAGGAAAACTCAGTTCTCGTGTCCTGTGGAAATGATACAAGTTCTTAAAAATACTTTTCCAATAAAGGGAAGTACGTAAGTAATAGGTCTAGTCTGAAAACAATCATCGTAAGTCCACAAGGTCGAGTCACGGTGGTGTAGTGCAGATTTAAAGAATCAAAATAAAATTAAAATTTATAATAAGTGACATTAAAAATAGGCACTTTCATTTCTTATTCCCACAGCCAAGTGAAATTTAAAGCATAAACCCAATTCACAGAGACTTTGTTTTCTTAAACATTAAACGCTTTTATAGAAATAAGAAAATCTAATAGACCATTTGGCATGTTTGTCGAATGGTACAAACGTTTACTGCCTACAAAACTAAAATTGTTAAATATCTCACCTCTCGAATAGAGTGTATGACACCGTCGGAGTCTACGACCTGCGTAATCCTGTATGGAGACACCTGCAGCGCCTCCAGGGCATTAGAGGGAGCCGACAGGATCTCGTTCTCCAGTGATCTGGGGAAAAACAGAACAGTACCTACTTGATTTTGATCCAGTAAATAAAAATGATAAATATTTAATTAGAAGGCACTTTGGCTGTGTCAAGAACCGAGCTGTCGATTTATACCAAGTGATTTTGGGACATGGGATTATACAATGGGAAGTTACACTTACCAACGTAACTGTCTTATGATTTTGTTCCACACTACCTATCGTAGTGAATGAAATTCACTTAAATATGCTTAAACTGCTCCTTTTGTTGTAATGTCTAGGTCTACTATAACTTCTTATTTTACTTAGACACTAGTTTAATTCAAACTTTCCCTTTTAGTTTAACTTTCTATT